>SZWC01011686.1:56701-74950 GCA_023375785.1 Penium margaritaceum
TGTGTTTCTGACCAGTGTGTTTCTGACCAGTGCATTTCTGACCACTGTGTTTATGATCATGGTGTTTCTGACCACCGTGTTTCTTACCACTGTGTTTCTGACCACTGTTTTTTTGACCAGTGTGTTTCTGATCACCGTGTTTCTGACCACTGTGTTTCTGACCAGTGTGTTTATGACCACAGTGTTTCTGACCAATATGTTTCTGACCACTGTGTTTTTGACCTCTGTGTTTCTGACCAGTGTGTTTCTGACCACTGTGTTTCTGACCACTGTGTTGACCCCTGTGTTGTTTATGACCACAGTGTTTCTGACCAATATGTTTCTGACCACTGTGTTTTTGACCTCTGTGTTTCTGACCAGTGTGTTTCTGACCACTGTGCTTGTGACCAGTGTGTTTCTGACCACTGTGTCTCTGATCACAGTGTTTCTGACCACCGTGTTTCTGACCAGTTTGTTTCTGACCAGTGTGTTTCTGACCACAATGTTTCTGACCACTGTGTTCCTGACCATTGTGTATCTGACCACTGTGTTTCTGACCAGTGTGTTTATGACCAGTGTATTTCTGACTACTGTTTCTGATCATCGTGTTTCTGACCACTGTGTTTCTGACCAATGTCTTTCTGACCACCGTGTTTCTGACCAGTGTGTTTCGGACCACTGTGTTTTTTGCTATTGTTTTTCTGACCAGTGTGATTCTGATAAGTGTGTTTCTGACCAGTGTGTTTCTGCCCACAGTGTTTCTGACCACTGTGTTTCTGACCACCGTGTTTCTGACCACTGTGTTTCTGATCACCGTGTTTCTGACCAGTGTGTTTCTGACCACTGTGTTGCTGACCACTGTGTTTGTGACCAATGTGTTTTTCACTAGTGTGTTTCTGACCAGTGTGTTTCTGACCAGTGTGTCTCTGACCACCGTGTTTCTGACCCCTGTGTTTCTGACCAGTGTGTTTCTGACCGGTGTGTTTCTGACCAGTGTGTTTCTGACCGGTGTGTTTCTGACCAGTGTGTTTCTGACCGGTGTGTTTCTGACCAGTGTGTTTCTGACCGGTGTGTTTCTGACCAGTGTGTTTCTGACCGGTGTGTTTCTGACCAGTGTGTTTCTGACCACTGTGTTGCTGACCACTGTGTTTGTGACCAATGTGTTTTTCACTAGTGTGTTTCTGACCAGTGTGTTTCTGACCAGTGTGTCTCTGACCACCGTGTTTCTGACCCCTGTGTTTCTGACCAGTGTGTTTCTGACCAGTGTGTGTCTGACCAGTGTGTTTCTGACCAGTGTGTTTCTGACCAGTGTGTTTCTGACCCCTGTGTTTCTGACCAGTGTGTTTCCGACCAGCGTGTTTCTGACCACTCTAATTTTGACCAGTGTGGTTCTGACCAGTGTGCTTCTGCCCACTGTGTTTCTGACCCGTGTCTTTCTGACCATTGTGTTTCTGACGACAGTGTTTATGACGAGTGTTACTCTGACAAGTGTGTTTCTTACAACTTTGTTTCTGACCAGTGTGTTTCTGACCAGTGTGTTTCTGATCAGTGTGTTTAGAACCGCTCTGTTTCTGACCAGTGTGTTTTGACCAGTGTGTTTATAACCATTGTGTTTCTGACCACTGTGTTTCTGACCACTGTGTTTCTGACCACTGTGTTTCTGACCACTGTGTTTCAGACCAGTGTGTTTCTGACCACTGTGTTTCTGACCAATGTGTTTCTGGCCACTGTGTTTCTGACCAGTGTGTTTCTCACCACTGTATTTCTGACCACTGTGTTTCTGACAAGTGTGTTTCTGACCAGTGTGTTTCTGACCACTGTGTTTCTGACCACTGTGTTTCTGACCAATGTGTTTCTGACCAGTTTGTTTCTGACCAGTGTGTTTCTACCCACTGTGTTTTTGACCGGTGTGTTTCCGAACATGGTGTTTCTGACCACTGTGTTTCTGACTCGTGTGTTTCTGACCACTGTGTTTCTTACCACCGTGTCTCTGATGAGTGTGTTTCTGACCACTGTGTTTCTTACCACTGTGTTTCTGACGAGTGTGTTTCTGACCACTGTGTTTCTTACCACCGTGTCTCTGATGAGTGTGTTTCTGACCACTGTGTTTCTTACCACTGTGTTTCTGACCAGTGTGTTTCTGACCAGTGTGTTTATGACCACAGTGTTTCTGAACAGTGTGTTCCTGACCACTGTATTTCTGACCACAGTGTTTCCGACCGGAGTGTTTATGACCAGTGCGTTTCTGACCACCGTGTTTCTGACCACTGTGTTTCAGACCACTGTGTTTCTGACCAGTGTGTTTCTGACCAGTGTCTTTCTGAGCAGTGTGTTTCTGACCACTGTGTTTCTGACCACTGTGTGTCTGACCACTGTGTTTCTGACCACTGTGTTTCTGACCAGTGTGCTCCTGACCAGTGTGTTTCTGACCAGTGTGTTTCTGACCAGTGTCTTTCTGAGCAGTGTGTTTCTGACCACTGTGTTTCTGACCACTGTGTGTCTGACCACTGTGTTTCTGACCACTGTGTTTCTGACCAGTGTGCTCCTGACCAGTGTGTTTCTGACCAGTGTGTTTCTGACCAGTGTCTTTCTGAGCAGTGTGTTTCTGACCACTGTGTTTCTGACCACTGTGTGTCTGACCACTGTGTTTCTGACCACTGTGTTTCTGACCAGTGTGCTCCTGACCAGTGTGTTTCTGACCAGTGTGTTTCTGACCAGTGTCTTTCTGAGCAGTGTGTTTCTGACCACTGTGTTTCTGACCACTGTGTGTCTGACCACTGTGTTTCTGACCACTGTGTTTCTGACCAGTGTGCTCCTGACCAGTGTGTTTCTGACCAGTGTGTTTCTGACCAGTGTCTTTCTGAGCAGTGTGTTTCTGACCACTGTGTTTCTGACCACTGTGTGTCTGACCACTGTGTTTCTGACCACTGTGTTTCTGACCAGTGTGCTCCTGACCAGTGTGTTTCTGACCAGTGTGTTTCTGACCAGTGTCTTTCTGAGCAGTGTGTTTCTGACCACTGTGTTTCTGACCACTGTGTGTCTGACCACTGTGTTTCTGACCACTGTGTTTCTGACCAGTGTGCTCCTGACCAGTGTGTTTCTGACCAGTGTGTTTCTGACCAGTGTCTTTCTGAGCAGTGTGTTTCTGACCACTGTGTTTCTGACCACTGTGTGTCTGACCACTGTGTTTCTGACCACTGTGTTTCTGACCAGTGTGCTCCTGACCAGTGTGTTTCTGACCAGTGTGTTTCTGACCAGTGTCTTTCTGAGCAGTGTGTTTCTGACCACTGTGTTTCTGACCACTGTGTGTCTGACCACTGTGTTTCTGACCACTGTGTTTCTGACCAGTGTGCTCCTGACCAGTGTGTTTCTGACCAGTGTGTTTCTGACCAGTGTCTTTCTGAGCAGTGTGTTTCTGACCACTGTGTTTCTGACCACTGTGTGTCTGACCACTGTGTTTCTGACCACTGTGTTTCTGACCAGTGTGCTCCTGACCAGTGTGTTTCTGACCAGTGTGTTTCTGACCAGTGTCTTTCTGAGCAGTGTGTTTCTGACCACTGTGTTTCTGACCACTGTGTGTCTGACCACTGTGTTTCTGACCACTGTGTTTCTGACCAGTGTGCTCCTGACCAGTGTGTTTCTGACCAGTGTGTTTCTGACCAGTGTCTTTCTGAGCAGTGTGTTTCTGACCACTGTGTTTCTGACCACTGTGTGTCTGACCACTGTGTTTCTGACCACTGTGTTTCTGACCAGTGTGCTCCTGACCAGTGTGTTTCTGACCAGTGTGTTTCTGACCAGTGTCTTTCTGAGCAGTGTGTTTCTGACCACTGTGTTTCTGACCACTGTGTGTCTGACCACTGTGTTTCTGACCACTGTGTTTCTGACCAGTGTGCTCCTGACCAGTGTGTTTCTGACCAGTGTGTTTCTGACCAGTGTCTTTCTGAGCAGTGTGTTTCTGACCACTGTGTTTCTGACCACTGTGTGTCTGACCACTGTGTTTCTGACCACTGTGTTTCTGACCAGTGTGCTCCTGACCAGTGTGTTTCTGACCAGTGTGTTTCTGACCAGTGTCTTTCTGAGCAGTGTGTTTCTGACCACTGTGTTTCTGACCACTGTGTGTCTGACCACTGTGTTTCTGACCACTGTGTTTCTGACCAGTGTGCTCCTGACCAGTGTGTTTCTGACCAGTGTGTTTCTGACCAGTGTCTTTCTGAGCAGTGTGTTTCTGACCACTGTGTTTCTGACCACTGTGTGTCTGACCACTGTGTTTCTGACCACTGTGTTTCTGACCAGTGTGCTCCTGACCAGTGTGTTTCTGACCAGTGTGTTTCTGACCACTGTGTTTCTGACCACTGTGTTCTGACCAGGGTGTTTCTGAGCAGTGTCTTTCTGACCACTGTGTTTCTGACCAGTGTGTTTCTGAGCACTGTGCTTCTGACCACTGTGTTTTTGGCCAGTGTGTTTCCGAGCACTTTGTTTCTGACCGGTGTGTTTCTGACCACTGTGTTTCTGGCCACTGTGTTTGTGACCACTGTGTTTCTGACCACTGTTTCTGACAACTGTCTCTCTGACCACCGTGATTCTGGCCACTGCGTTTCTGACCAGTGTATTTATCACCATTGTGTATTGGGCCAGTGTATTTCTGCCCTGTGTGTTTCTGACCACCGTGTTTCTGACCACTGTGTTTTATACCACTGTTTTCCTGCACACTGTTTTTCTGACCTATGTGTTTCTGACCACTGTGTGTCTGGCCACTATGTTTCTTACCTGTGTGTTTCTGACGCCTGGGTTTCTGACCACTGTGTTTCTGACCACTAAGTTTCTGACCAGTGTGTTTCTGACCAGTGTGTTTCTGACCAGTGTGTTTCTGACCAGTGTGTTTGTGACCACTGTGTTTCTGACCACAGTGTTTCTGACCAGTGTGTTTCTGACCAGTGTGTTCCAGACCACTGTCTGGTGACTGTGTTTCAGACCACTGTGTTTCTGACGAGTGTGTTTTCGACCAGTGTGTTTCTGATGAGTGTGTTTATGACCAATATGTTTCTGACCACTACGTTTCTGACCAGAGTGTTTTGACCATTATGTTTCTGACCACTATGTGTCTGACCACTGTGTTTCTGACCAGTGTGTTTCTGACCACTGTGTTCTGACCAGTGTGTTTCTGAACAGTGTCTTTCTGACCACTGTGTTTCCGACCAGTGTGTTTCTAACCAGTGTGTTTCTGACCAGTGTGTTTCTGACCACTGTATTTCTGACCAATGTGTTTCTGACCAGTGTGTTTCTGACCAGTGTGTTTCTGACCAGTGTGTCTCTGACCACTTTGTTTCTGACCCCTATGTTTCTGACCAGTGTGTTTCTGACAAGTGTGTTTCTGACCACTGTATTTTTGACCAGTGTGTTTCTGACCAGTGTGTTTCTGACCAGTGTGTTTCTGACAAGTGTGTTTCTGACCACTGTATTTTTGACCAGTGTGTTTCTGACCAGTGTGTTTCCAACCACTGTGTTTCTGACCCGTGTGTTTATGACCACCGTGTTTCTGACCAGTGTGTTTCTGACCACTGTGTTCCTTACCACTGTGTTTCTGACCAGTGTGTTTCTGACCAGTGTATTTCTGACCATTGTGTTTCTCACAGGTGTGTTTCTGACCAGCGGTTTCTAACCACTGTGTTTCTGACCTGTGTGTTTCTGACCACTGGTTTTCTCACCAGTGTGTTTCTGACCACTGTGTTTATTACAACTGTGTTTCTGACCAGTGCGTTTCTGACCAGTGTGTTTATTACCACTGTGTTTCTGACCAGTGTGTTCGTGACCACTGTATTTCTGACCAGTATGTTCGTGACCACTGTATTTCTGACCAATGTGTTTCTGACCAGTGTGTTTCTGAACAGTGCATTATTGACCATTGTGTTTCTGACCACTGTGTTTCTGTCCACTGTGTTTCTGACCACTGTGTTCCTGACCACTGTGTTTCTGACCACTGTTTTTCTGACCAGTGTGTTTCTGACCTGTGTGTTTCTGACCACTGTGTTCCTGACCACTGTGTTTCTGACCAATGTCCTTTTCACCAGTGTGTTTCTGACCAGTGTGTTTCTGACCAGTGTGTCTCTGACCACTGTGTTTCTGACCAGTGTGTTTCTGACCAGTGTGTTTCTTACAAGTTTGTTTCTGACCACTGTATTTTTGACCAGTGTGCTTCTGACCAGTGTGTTTCCGACTTCTGTGTTTCTGACCCGTGTGTTTATGACCACTGTGTTTCTGACCAGTGTGTTTCTGACCACAGTGTTTCTTACCACTGTGTTTCTGACCAGTGTGTTTCTGACCAGTGTGTTTATGACCACTGTATTTCTTACCAGTGTGTTTCTGACCACTGTGTTTCCGACCACTGTGTGTCTGACAGGTGTGTTTCTGACCAGTGCGTTTCTGACCACTGTGTTTCTGACCACTGTGTTTCTGACCACAGTGTTTCTGACCATTCTGTTTCTGACCACTGTGTTTCCGACCAATGTGTTTCTGACCCGCGTGTTTTTGACCACTGTGATTCTCACCAGTGTGTTTCTGACCACTGTATTTCTGACCACGCTGTTTCTGACCACTGTGTTTCGGACCAGTGTGTTTCTGACAAGTATATTCCATACCACTGTCTGGCCACTGTGTTTCTGACCATTGTGTTTCTGACCACTGTGTTTCTGATTAGTGTGTTTCCGACCACTTTGTTTCTGACCAGTGTGTTTCTGACCAGTGTGTTTCAGACCCGTGTGTTTCTGACCACTTTGTTTCTGACCAGAGTATTTCTGACCATTGTGTTTATGAACACTGTGTGTCTGAACACTTTGTTTCTAGCCAGTATGTTTCTGACCACTGTGTTTCTGACGAGTGTGTTTTCCACCACTTTGTTTATGACCAGTGTGTTTCTGACCAGTGTGGTTCTGACCAGTGTGCTTCTGCCCATTGTGTTTCTGACCCGTGTCTTTCTGACCATTGTGTTTCTGACCACTGTGTTCTGACCAGGGTGTTTCTGAGCAGTGTCTTTCTGACCACTGTGTTTCTGACGAGTGTGTTTTCCACCACTTTGTTTATGACCAGTGTGTTTCTGACCAGTGTGGTTCTGACCAGTGTGCTTCTGCCCATTGTGTTTCTGACCCGTGTCTTTCTGACCATTGTGTTTCTGACCACTGTGTTCTGACCAGGGTGTTTCTGAGCAGTGTCTTTCTGACCACTGTGTTTCTGACGAGTGTGTTTTCCACCACTTTGTTTATGACCAGTGTGTTTCTGACCAGTGTGGTTCTGACCAGTGTGCTTCTGCCCATTGTGTTTCTGACCCGTGTCTTTCTGACCATTGTGTTTCTGACCACTGTGTTCTGACCAGGGTGTTTCTGAGCAGTGTCTTTCTGACCACTGTGTTTCTGACGAGTGTGTTTTCCACCACTTTGTTTATGACCAGTGTGTTTCTGACCAGTGTGGTTCTGACCAGTGTGCTTCTGCCCATTGTGTTTCTGACCCGTGTCTTTCTGACCATTGTGTTTCTGACCACTGTGTTCTGACCAGGGTGTTTCTGAGCAGTGTCTTTCTGACCACTGTGTTTCTGACGAGTGTGTTTTCCACCACTTTGTTTATGACCAGTGTGTTTCTGACCAGTGTGGTTCTGACCAGTGTGCTTCTGCCCATTGTGTTTCTGACCCGTGTCTTTCTGACCATTGTGTTTCTGACCACTGTGTTCTGACCAGGGTGTTTCTGAGCAGTGTCTTTCTGACCACTGTGTTTCTGACGAGTGTGTTTTCCACCACTTTGTTTATGACCAGTGTGTTTCTGACCAGTGTGGTTCTGACCAGTGTGCTTCTGCCCATTGTGTTTCTGACCCGTGTCTTTCTGACCATTGTGTTTCTGACCACTGTGTTCTGACCAGGGTGTTTCTGAGCAGTGTCTTTCTGACCACTGTGTTTCTGACGAGTGTGTTTTCCACCACTTTGTTTATGACCAGTGTGTTTCTGACCAGTGTGGTTCTGACCAGTGTGCTTCTGCCCATTGTGTTTCTGACCCGTGTCTTTCTGACCATTGTGTTTCTGACCACTGTGTTCTGACCAGGGTGTTTCTGAGCAGTGTCTTTCTGACCACTGTGTTTCTGACGAGTGTGTTTTCCACCACTTTGTTTATGACCAGTGTGTTTCTGACCAGTGTGGTTCTGACCAGTGTGCTTCTGCCCATTGTGTTTCTGACCCGTGTCTTTCTGACCATTGTGTTTCTGACCACTGTGTTCTGACCAGGGTGTTTCTGAGCAGTGTCTTTCTGACCACTGTGTTTCTGACGAGTGTGTTTTCCACCACTTTGTTTATGACCAGTGTGTTTCTGACCAGTGTGGTTCTGACCAGTGTGCTTCTGCCCATTGTGTTTCTGACCCGTGTCTTTCTGACCATTGTGTTTCTGACCACTGTGTTCTGACCAGGGTGTTTCTGAGCAGTGTCTTTCTGACCACTGTGTTTCTGACGAGTGTGTTTTCCACCACTTTGTTTATGACCAGTGTGTTTCTGACCAGTGTGGTTCTGACCAGTGTGTTTCTGACCAGTGTGTTCCTGACCACTGTGTTTCTGACCACTGTGTTTCTGACCAATGTGTATATGATCACTATGTTTCTGACCACTGTGTCTCTGACCAGTGTGTTTCTCACCAGTGTGCTTCTGACCACTGTGCTTCTGACTATTGTGTTTCTAACCAGTGTATTTCTGTCCAGTGTGTTTCTGACCAGTCTGTTTCTGACCAGTGTGTTTCTGACCATTGTGTTTCTGACCCCTGTGTTTTGACGAGTGTGTTCTTGACCAGTGTGTTTCTGACTAGTGTGTTTCTGACCTCTGTGTTTCTGACCAGTGTGTTTCTGACCTGTGTGTTTCTGACCACTGTAGTTCTGACCACTTCGTTTTAGACCTATGTGTTTCTGACCACTGTGTTTCTGACCACTGTGTTTATAACCAGTGTGTTCCTGACCACTGGGTTTCTCACCAGTGTGTTGCTGACCAGGGTGTTTCTGACCACAGTGTTATGACCAGTGTGTCTCTAACCACTGTGTTTCTGACCACTGTGTTTCTGACCACTGTGTTTTTTACCACTGTGTTTCTGACAACCGTGTTTCTGACCGTAGTGTTTCTGGCCACAGTGTTTCTGAACACTGTGTTTTTGCCCAGTGTGTTTCTGGCCACTGTGTTTCTGAACACTATGTTTTTGCCCAGTGTGTTTCTGACCAGTGTGTTTCTGATTAGTGTATTTCTGACTAGTGTGTTTCTGACCGCAGTCGTTCTGACCACTGTGTTCCTGACCACTGTGTTTCTCACCAATGTGTGTCTGACCACTTTGTTTCTGACCCGTGTGTTTCTTACCAGTGTGTTTCTGACCAGTGGGTTTCGGACCACTGTGTTTCTCACCAGGGTGTTTCTGACCATTGTGTTCCTGACCACTGTGTTAACACCTCTGTGTTTCTGACCAGTGTGTTTCTGACTACTGTGTTTCTTACCACTGTTCCGACCTGTGTGTTTATGAACAGTGTGTTTCTGACCACTGCGTTTCGAACCAGTGTGTTTCTAACCACTGTGTTTCTGACCACTGTGTTTCTAACCACTGTGCTTCTGACCACTGTGTTTCTGACCACTGTGTTTCTAACCACTGTGCTTCTGACCACTGTGTTTCTGACCAGTGTGTTCCTGACCACTGTGTTTCTGACCACTGTGTTTCTAACCACTGTGCTTCTGACCACTGTGTTTCTGACCAGTGTGTTCCTGACCACTGTGTTTCTGACCACTGTGTTTCTAACCACTGTGCTTCTGACCACTGTGTTTCTGACCAGTGTGTTCCTGACCACTGTGTTTCTGACCACTGTGTTTCTAACCACTGTGCTTCTGACCACTGTGTTTCTGACCAGTGTGTTCCTGACCACTGTGTTTCTGACCACTGTGTTTCTAACCACTGTGCTTCTGACCACTGTGTTTCTGACCAGTGTGTTCCTGACCACTGTGTTTCTGACCACTGTGTTTCTAACCACTGTGCTTCTGACCACTGTGTTTCTGACCAGTGTGTTCCTGACCACTGTGTTTCTGACCACTGTGTTTCTAACCACTGTGCTTCTGACCACTGTGTTTCTGACCAGTGTGTTCCTGACCACTGTGTTTCTGACCACTGTGTTTCTAACCACTGTGCTTCTGACCACTGTGTTTCTGACCAGTGTGTTCCTGACCACTGTGTTTCTGACCACTGTGTTTCTAACCACTGTGCTTCTGACCACTGTGTTTCTGACCAGTGTGTTCCTGACCACTGTGTTTCTGACCACTGTGTTTCTAACCACTGTGCTTCTGACCACTGTGTTTCTGACCAGTGTGTTCCTGACCACTGTGTTTCTGACCACTGTGTTTCTAACCACTGTGCTTCTGACCACTGTGTTTCTGACCAGTGTGTTCCTGACCACTGTGTTTCTGACCACTGTGTTTCTAACCACTGTGCTTCTGACCACTGTGTTTCTGACCAGTGTGTTCCTGACCACTGTGTTTCTGACCACTGTGTTTCTAACCACTGTGCTTCTGACCACTGTGTTTCTGACCAGTGTGTTCCTGACCACTGTGTTTCTGACCACTGTGTTTCTAACCACTGTGCTTCTGACCACTGTGTTTCTGACCAGTGTGTTCCTGACCACTGTGTTTCTGACCACTGTGTTTCTAACCACTGTGCTTCTGACCACTGTGTTTCTGACCAGTGTGTTCCTGACCACTGTGTTTCTGACCACTGTGTTTCTAACCACTGTGCTTCTGACCACTGTGTTTCTGACCAGTGTGTTCCTGACCACTGTGTTTCTGACCACTGTGTTTCTAACCACTGTGCTTCTGACCACTGTGTTTCTGACCAGTGTGTTCCTGACCACTGTGTTTCTGACCACTGTGTTTCTAACCACTGTGCTTCTGACCACTGTGTTTCTGACCAGTGTGTTCCTGACCACTGTGTTTCTGACCACTGTGTTTCTAACCACTGTGCTTCTGACCACTGTGTTTCTGACCAGTGTGTTCCTGACCACTGTGTTTCTGACCACTGTGTTTCTAACCACTGTGCTTCTGACCACTGTGTTTCTGACCAGTGTGTTCCTGACCACTGTGTTTCTGACCACTGTGTTTCTAACCACTGTGCTTCTGACCACTGTGTTTCTGACCAGTGTGTTCCTGACCACTGTGTTTCTGACCACTGTGTTTCTAACCACTGTGCTTCTGACCACTGTGTTTCTGACCAGTGTGTTTCTGACCAGTGTGTTTCTGACCAGTGTGGTTCTGACCAGTGTGTTTCTGACCACTGTGTTTGTGACCCCTGTGTTTCTGACCAGTGTGTTTCTGACTAGTGTGTTTCTGACCACTGTGTTTCTGACCACAGTGCTTCTGACCACTTTGTTTCTGACCACTGTGTTTCTGACCTGTGTGTTTTCTGACACTGTGTTTTTGACCACTGTGTTTCTGACCACTGTGTTTCTGACCACTGTGATTGTGACCACTGGGATTCTGACCACTGGGTTTCTGACTTCTGTGTTTCAGACCACTGTCTTTCTGACCACTGTGTTTCTGACCAGTGTGTTTCTGACCAGTGTATTTCTGACCACTGAGTTTCTGACCACTGTGTTTCTGACCACTGTGTTTCTGACCAGTGTGTTTCTGACCACTGTGTTTCTGACCACAGTGTTTTTTACCAGTGTTTTTCTGACCAGCGTGTTCCTGACATGTGTGTTTCTGACCACGATGTTTCTGACCAGTGTGTTTCTGACCAGTGTGTTTATGACCAGTGTGGTTCTGACCAGTGTGTTTCTGACCACTGTGTTTCTGATCCCTGTGTTTCTGACCAGTGTGTTTCTAACTAGTGTGTTTCTAACCACCGTGTTTCTGACCACTGTGCTTCTGACCGCTGTGTTTCTGACCACTGTGTTTCTGACCAGTGGGTTTCTGACCAGTGTGTTTCTGACCACTGTGTTTCTGACCAGTATGTTTCTGACCACTGTGTTTGTGACCACTGTGTTTCTGACCACTGAGATTCTGAGTGCAGTGTTTCCGACCACCGTGTTTCTGACCACTGTCTTTCTGACCACTGTGTTTCTGACCACAGTGTTTCTGTCCAGAGTATTTTTGAACACTGTGTTTTTGACCACTGTGTTTCTGACCAGTGTGTTTATGACCAGTGTGGTTCTGACCAGTGTGTTTCTGACCAGTGTGTTTCTGACCAGTGTGTTTCTGACCACTGTGTTTCTGACCATTGTGTTTCTGAACACTGTGTTTCTGACGACTGTGTTTCTGACCACTGTGATTGTGACCACTGGGTTTCTCACCACTGGCTTTCTGACCAGTGTGTTTCTGACCACTGTCTTTCTGACCACTGTGTTTCTGGCTAGTGTGTATCTGACCAGTGTGTTTCTGACCAGTGTGTTTATGACCACTGAGTTTCTGACCACTGTGTTTCTGACCAGTGTGTTTCTGGCCAGTGTGTTTCTGACCACTGTGTTTCTGACCATTGTGTTTCTGACCAGTGTTTTTCTGACCAGTGTGTTTCTGATCGCCCATTCGCGACGACCTACGCCCAAGCCAAAAACTTTGGCAGTGCACGCGGTTCGCCCTTGTGCCCACTCAATCATCAAACGTTTCTCCGGTTTCAAACAATCATCTCCTACTCTGCTTCTGCATCGTTCTCCGCTCGGTGCAAGGATTCACCCAATCGCATTGTCCGTTCTGTAGCGACTTGCACCCAAGGCCGAATCATCCGTAGCGCACGTGTCCTTAATCCTGCATCCACTCCCACATCGAGCATTTCTCCACCTTCATTATTCGCTCATTCACCACCCACAAAGCTCAACCGCTCGGATTGGCTGCTTCGTGACAATCTGTGACTGTGTCCACGACTCAGCACACAAATATATAGCCTCGAAGATCCTCGGCCTCTCCACTGGGTATGACAAGTCTCAAATCTCTCCCTATGTCCATCCAAGTAACCCTGGCATATGGCGGCCAGGGAGGTTTCAGTCCCTCAACGACGGTGTCTCTGGTGGAGATATGGAAAACCCATCAATCAAGGGATTGGCGAACTTGCTCACAGAACCCCCATTCTTCACTTCAACGATACAGGCAAAGTCAACCATGATGAATGGCTTGGTACACTGGAACTACACGCAGATGTAAGCTTCGGCAACCTTGAACTATGGGACATCTTCAGCACACAACGAGATTACTTCCACGTCGACCTCTCCACTCTCAACATTCGGCAATATTGGAGCAACTACGTCCTCGCCGAATATCAAGCCCAGGTCATCTTGTACCTCACCACCGACCGTCCATTCCATTATACTCTTCGGGCCTATGATCCTTGCTCAAGCGATGTTTCCAGTCTCATGAGCAGCATAAGCCAAGAATGCAGATTCCGACGAGGCCATTGATGGAGAACAAGTCAACCACGAAGGATCACCGTGGAATACCTCCCTGAGATCCCAGACATGCCTCCCCTTCACCTCCTACCCAGTCCCCCAGCTCCACCTACATTCTCATCTCACTAACACGGAAATGGTGGAACTGCCCCTAAATCAGACCATACACCATGCACTGAGTCAGTTTCAAGGGGGATGTTGGAATATCCTTGTGAAACAGACTCGGTGCAGATGTACAGTCCAAGAAAGCCATTCTAAACAATGGTTCAGGTCTAGTCACAGAACCACCTTGACCAATGGGTCTCTGGTCACCTGACCGTTCGGACCTCACTATCAAGTTATCCCCTAATAAAGTGACATATGTCACTCGCGTCCGGCTAGCAAAAAGAAGCCATTGGTTAGTATTATTCTCCTCTTCTGACCTTTATACGGAGGATGTTCATTCCCTCGAGTTAACCAGAACAGTTCTTCCCATCCTGTTCCCCTTTGGTTTTGCGGCTTCGCCGCCATCAATTTGCTCTGCTTGCACCTCACATTCCTTGTCTTCGCCAGTCTCTCTCAGCGTTTCGCTCAGTCACTCTCGCTCCTTTGCTCAGCTCTCTTACTCCGCCAACCATCACTCATCTTGCTAGCTCTCTCGCACATCAGCTCGTCTACCTTGACTGCCTCACATCTCAGCCTCTGTCAACCTCCGTGACTAACTCCTCCGGACCGCTCTCGCTTACGTCACTCCACTCACGTACATTTGCATGTCCCGGCGCTTCAGCCTGCTTCTGCTGCAGTTGTTCTCACGGCTGCATTCTTCTGACACAACTCGGCAACCAGTTCGCACCACTTCGCAACCAGTTTGCACCGCTCCGCAACCAGTTCGCACCACTCCACAACTAGCTTGCACCACCCTGCAACCAGTTCGCACCACTCCGCAACCAGTTCACACCACTCCACAGCCAGCTCGCACCGCTTCCACAACCAGTTCGCACCACTCCGCAACCAGTACAAACCACTCCGCAACCAGTTCTCACCACTCTTCAACCGGTTCGCACCACTCTGCAACCCGTTTGCACCACTCCGCAACCAGTTCGCACCACTGCGCAACCAGTTTGCACCACTCCGCAACGAGTTTGCACCACTCCGCAACCAGTTTGTACCACTCCGCAACGAGTTCGCACCACTCCGCAACCAGTTCGTACCACTCGACAACCAGTTTGCACCACTCCGCAACCAGTTCGTACCACTCGACAACCAGTTTGCACCACTCCGCAACCAGTTCGTACCACTCGACAACCAGTTTGCACCACTCCGCAACCAGTTCGTACCACTCGACAACCAGTTTGCACCACTCCGCAACCAGTTCGTACCACTCGACAACCAGTTTGCACCACTCCGCAACCAGTACAAATCACTCCACTACCAGTTCGCAACACTCCGCAACCAGTTCACACCACTCCACAACCAGTTTGCACCACTCCGCAACCAGTTCGCACCACTGAGCAACCCGTTCAAACCAATCCGCAACCAGTTCACACCACTGCGCAACCAGTTTGCACCACTCCGCAACCAGTTCGCACCACTCCCCAACCAGTTTGCACCACTCCGCAACCAGTTTGTACCACTCCGCAACGAGTTTGCACCACTCCGCAACCAGTTTGCACCTCTCCGCAACTAGTTCACACCACTCCGCAACCAGTTCGCAGCATTCCGCAACAAGTTTGCACCACTCCATAACCAGTTCGCAACACTCCGCAATCAGTTCGCACCACTCCGCAACCAAATAGCACCACTCTGCAACCAGTTCGCACCACTCCGCAACCAGTTTGCACCAGTCCGCAACCAGTTCCCACCACTCCACAACCAGTTTGCACCACTCTGCAGCCCGTTCGCACCACTTTGCAACCAGTTCTCATCACTCCGCAACCAGTCCCCACCACTCCGCAACCAGTTCGCACCACTCCGCAGCCAGTTTGCACCACTTCGCAACCCGTTCGCACCACTCCGCCACCAGTTCACACCCCTTCGCAACCCGTTCACACAACTCCCTGACCCATTCCCACCACTTCGCAACCAGTTCGTACCACTTTGTGACCAGTTCGCACCACTCTGTGACCAGTTCGCAGCTGTCCGTGACCAGTTTGCACCACTCAGCAACCAGTTCGCGCCGGGTGCAGATGCTGCAAGAGGCAGCACCTCCTTGTCTTGCTGCTCCGCTATTGCTGTCGATGGCACTTGCGCCTTGAGCGCCGCGCCGGGTGCACCTGCTGCAAGAGGCAGCACCTCCTTTTTCCTGCTGCTCTGCCACTGCTGATGGCGCTTGCTCCTCGGGCGCCACATTGGATGCAGCTGCTGCAAGAGGCAACACCTCCGTATCCCGCTGCTCTGCTACTACTGCCGATGGTGCTGGCGCTTTGGGTGCCACACCGGATGCACCTTCCGCAGGGGCAACACTTCCTTGTCCAATTGCTGGGGTCTCCCAGGGTGCAAGATGGATGTTGTTCTGGCTGACAGTAATAGGCTTAGGCTGTGTTCAGTGTTTGCTGCTGGCGATGTAGGTTGGTCGCCCGTCGTGCGAGGCATCATCTTGACATGTGTCCGCTGTATTCGCCTTTGTTGTGTGGTTGTCGGTGATGTGCCAGGTGTCGTTCTGAGACACTGGTATGCCTGTTCTGGTTCTGATCTTGGTTGCGTTCGCGTCTTAGGCACCGCATTTGCCGCGACCTCGCAGAGACATAGTTGTTTCTGGTCTTGTCGCATAGCCCCTGGAAGCTCCTTTTCAGCGGTTCTGGGCTGCCTGGTAGGGAGCTTATCGTTTCCAGCCCGACGTCGCTTCTTGGTGATGTCCTCCTTCTCCGTAATGGCATGTCCTGTCCTAGTTTCACCTGTCATTTCTTGTTGCTCGTGTGGTTGTGATGTTGCGTTCGCCCCAGCTTCCTGCTCGTGTCCTGTTGTGCCAGGGACGGCATCCCAATATCCGAAGAAGCAAGCTGGGTCTCCGCGGCCATAAGTCCAAGTGTAGCATCCGCATGGACCGCACTTGTAGTGATGGATGGGGGAGGGCGGTGTGGGCGATGGGGAGACTGGGGCACGCCAGCAATCGTGGGTGCCACCTCCTCCACATTGTCGTAGGTACCCACACAGGGTGGGTGTTGTCCGGCTGGGAGGGCCTGCCAACAAACTGGGAGCTTCTCAAGTCGCTCACGAGCGAACACGATGTTGGAGGTGTGGCGGCCCTCGAGCCAGGCATAGACCCCGTCTACCGCCCACATCTGGTAGCATTGATCCAAAAGTGTCGCTTCATTTTGTCTTGCCTTACCCACCTCCTCTCATTTTGGCCGCACACCGTCGCCAAACTGGAAGTCGTCGATCATGAGGCCAGCGTTAGCACGGTCCACCCCACGCTGTGCTGCAACAGATCCCCGCGTTCGAGCCTCTTGGATAAGGCTGCACACCAAATCCTACGATTCGTGAATAAGATTCGTGAATCCGGATCCGGATTCGGATTCATGAATCTGAACCCTTCATTAGGATTCGATCCGGGATTCGGGGATGTTTTTTGCACAAGTTTCAACTTGGAAAACATGGTTTTATGTGGCAAACAAGAGGAGTTTTACCTGCCATACCCTGTAGGATTCGGAAAAGATTCGTGAATCCTTAGGATTCGCGAATCCAGATTCGGATTCGTGAATCGAAGCCAGACTTGGATTCGGATTCGTGAATCCGAATCCAATCTTGGATTCGGGAATCTTACCCGGTGTGCACCCTTACTCTTGGAGGCACATTTGAAGCCAGGCACCTCGTTGTTGCATGAATTCCACCTCGTCAGCCACAGTCGCGCCGTCTTCCCGCGGTAGCACTAGCGCGTTCGGCATGAGCCGTATGATGGCCATGTTCCAATGTTGCTGTCCGTGTCGTAGCATGTAGGGTGAGAAGCTGGTGGAGGAATGAGGGGTGATGTTGTATTCATAAACGACGTCTTCCAGCTGCTCATCCCATGGTGCATTGTCGTGAGACAGCTTCCGGATAGTCTGCGTAATTGCCCTGTGCATGCGCTCGACTTGCCCTTGCGCCTGTGGTCAGTATGGTGCCCCATTCTCAATTTGAATGTTGGAGTATGCCGCGACCTCTGTGATCGTCCTTGCAAAGTGCAAGCCATTGTCGCACTGTATGATTTTGCATCTACCACCTCGACATACGACTTCTTCCTTCACGAATGCTGCGGCGTGTGCTGTGTCAGCATTGGGGACCGCTCGGGCCATGACCCACTTGGTCATGTGGTCGATGCGAAGAATCCAGTATATGTTTTTACGTTGGGTGGGATGGACAGGACCATGGATGTCGATGACAACCCTCTCCATTCGTACGCCCTTGTTGCACCCTGGTTACGCCTTGTCCACGTCCTACTTGTGCCCTACTTGCGCCCTAGTTGCGGCTTAGTTACGCCTTAGTTACGCCTTATTTGCGCCTTGGTTGCGCCCTAGTTGTGCCCGAGTTACGCCCTCGTTACGCTCTAGTTGCACCCTAGTTGCGCCCTAATTGCGCCATTGTTGCGCCATAGTTGCGCCCCAGTTGCACCCTAGTTGCGCCCTTGTTGCGCCCTTGTTGCATCCTCGTTGCGCCCTTGTTGCGACCTTATTGCGCTCTCGTTGCGCTCAAGTTGCGTCCAAGTTGCACCCTTGTTACACCCTATTTGTGCCCCACTTGTACTGTAGTTGCACCCTACTTGCGCCCTAATTGCATCCTACTTGCGCCCTAGTTGCACACTTGTTGTGCCCTAGTTACGTCCTAGTTTCACCCTAGTTGCACCCTAGTTGTGTCCTAGTTGCACCCCAGTTGCGCCCTAGTTATTCCCTAGTTGCGCC
>SZWC01011687.1:0-20978 GCA_023375785.1 Penium margaritaceum
GCGTCGGCTCCACCGGACGACACTCCATCAGCGTCGAGTCTCGCCGTCAGTCATCTGCACGCCGATGTACACAAGCCGGGAGGACACAACAGAGCACAATGAGAGATGTGCAAAAACCAACAATAAGGCCGATTCGAGAAATGCATCCGTGCCAAATGACAATGTGGCTAATGTAGATAACTATGGTGACAACGAAAAGTTGAACAAGAATATGTGGTTGATTGGTTTTGAGGTGGATAGTTGCTAGTGAATTATTCAAGATAGCAGCATTTCTTAGGTGTGCGAAGTACACATGTGCGATGTTTCACAAGGCTCATAGTAAAAAAAAAGAGGCAATCAGAACGTACAACGGATGAATGAGATGCCAAAGTTTAATGGGCGTACATCGCAAAAATATCTATGAAAAAAAAAGTTGAATGACTAACAAAGTGGACACAAACTCACATGGACACACACGCCGTTAGCGGCAGCATAAACCACAACCATTCTTTGGAAAGTTGAAAAAAAGGGCATATTATTTCTCTCCATATCTAATAAACAATTCCGATTACAAACACATCAATTTCACCGCCTCTTCTGCTGAATTTGGGACTGTTTTTTGGAAGGAATCCCGTCAAACCGATACTTGGATGGAAGTTCCTAGTCGCATGGTGAACAAAAGAAGGCTACTACATGTTTCTATTTTAGCTAGACTTTAATATTAGATTGGGGTATCCGGTTGGTGATGACTGCAATTATGGGCCTTACTATTGTTGCCTTTTAATCTAGACACAAAGTAGACATCACATAGCAGGCTCAACACTTAACATTCATGTGTTTTCAAGCAGGTCTATCGCCATAACTCTAGTGCGCAATCCATGAATCTAGGATTTCTTTGCCCAAATGAAAAAAGATATATTACATTAGGCACCTCTCTTGGGAGCGCCCTCGTGTGAGGGAAAATTTTGCATGTCGACAGCCGTCGAAACCACGAACCGAGGAATGGTGGGAGAAACCAATAGATTGAGGAATAAATTATTCAGTTGGTCTTGGACACATCTCACCGCCTGTGAGATGTGTTCGAAAATTTATATGGCAAAAATAAACTGACGATTCACAATCAGAGCACATGAATTCTTGACCAATGAGAGCGACAACGAACTTCAATCGATACGTCCATTTTATTTTGCTCGCAGTTGGTTCTTGAAGCCTCAAGATTTTAATTGAGTCGTTGGAAAGCATCAGCCAGTTTTCAACTGAAACACGAAGGTCGCCATCAAATAGCAGGTTCAGAAATGTGGACGTTAGATGAGCATTTACGATTATTGATTCTGGTGGTAGCGAGTCCTTACATGTATGCGGCTTGATGAAAGATGTACAGCAAACATAGGACTCCAAGTTAAACACTTTTTACGGTTCATCATGCAAAACAGGCACCTCCGTAGTAAACTTTGTGTATGTGAGAGGAGCAAATGCCGCAGCTCGGACATCCTCGCCAAAGGCAAAATGCAACAAAACGAGCAGTTCATGTCTCAGCGGACTCGCGGTTCGCAGTGTAGCGGTGAGATTCCTTGATTGGAATGTTGTTACGATGCGCAGAGAGGGTGGACTCGATGCGCTTTACGTGGCCTCAAGATGCTGTTCTCGGAACCTGTCCATTCTGTGAGAAAAAGGTCCTGTTGCGACTGAAGTTGTAGCCCTGAGTACACATCCGTAGTGGAAAATGATTTCTAAGGAATACGTCTGCATGATTCTCGCATATTGAATGAAGGGTCGTTAAAAGCTATGATTTTGGAACCTG
Organism: Penium margaritaceum; assembly: GCA_023375785.1. Taxonomy (NCBI): domain Eukaryota; kingdom Viridiplantae; phylum Streptophyta; class Zygnematophyceae; order Desmidiales; family Peniaceae; genus Penium; species Penium margaritaceum. The sequence goes on from SZWC01011687.1 coordinate 1,781, forward strand.
TCTAACATGGACCTGAATTGAAAACCTTAAATCCATCCAAAGCAGTGAAAAGGTAAAACCAAAGAGGTTAAGCTAAAACAAGCCTAATTCCAGTGGCAATTTTTATGATACAAGGGAACCGAATTTCAAGGATCATTATAAGAAAATATCCAGATCCATCGGGTTCAGAGAGAGAACTCTCCAACCCCCCATTGCTCATCATTCTAACCTAAATCATGTTTTTATCCTCAAACACCCCTTCCAAACGTTTACAATCACAACAAACCCCTTGATGGCCCACGAGGTATGGTGAATATTGTTAGATACCTCAACATGAGGGGTATTTTGCAAAGTCAAAATACATCGTGTTTCTGTATTAGGTCTTTTATGGTATTTCTAGCATTATTTCTATTTCTGTAAACACGTCCTACGTAATAGGGGGAAGAGCCTCCTACGTTAGGTGTCATTATTCCATTACTTGCGTGTCTCTTTTAGAACCCTTCCTAAATAACACTAGACGATGTAACATCATTTGTGTACATTGCAAATAATGGCACCTTATCCCTCGTCTTCAACCAAGGTTGATCAAATCTTTCTGCCCATCTCATCCCCCCCGCCTTTTTTGAAGGCCTTGTTGAATCCATCAACATAACACCAGAAGTTTTACAAAGAGAGACGCCACTAAAGTTGTAAAGGGAAGCTTTTTGTGAATGACCATGTACGTGAAGGAGAACCTCATCAGACTCTCCCGTCGTGGGGCATCCTTAGATCATAATTTCGAACTCATGAGTTTTGGACTAAAAAAACCGAAACATTGAGTGAATAGAGATAAACATCCTTCGTATGAAATTCAAATCACATTAAAAAATTCGTAATAAGGCACCTTGTCAAGTTGAATTCATTGTATCTATCAAAATATGATACCAAAAACATCTGTTTCTAGTCCCAAGACCTGTTTGGGGTTCCATTGTGAATCAAATGGAGGAGGATCTCTTCTCATAATGGCATTACACAAGCATGGCCATAATTAACATCATTTTGTGTCCTATGGGATTGGATATGTCTTGGACAACACACAGAATAAAATCTCTTATGAATATGAAGAAGGAAGAATGATGTGGGATTTGAATGTGATTTGTATTCCATTGAATTAGAGTTTGACCAAGGAGTAAAATTCGTAGGCGTGAGGGTCAAACAATGGTGCGTAAAGTCTTAGCAATCACGATAGATTTTGATGTGACGTGGGGCCATGTGATAAGGGAGAAACTTGTGGTTACTAGGGATGAACGTAAGGCTACTAATGAGTTGTCTGAGTTGACTTGCCACTAAAGTTACCTTAGTGATTTCTTGTGCACAAGTCTCTATCTTAGAAATAACTTGGAACATATGGATTTCAACAGAAATATACATCTTAAAATGATTTATTTCACTACATGAAGGTTAAGTGATGCAAATCTTTACCTAATAGTTGAAAACTTTGATGAAAATTACTTGCCAGAAATTCGGAATGACCCTAAGTGACCATGAAAACGGTTATTTAGGTGAATCGGATATCATTACAAACCATGTGTTTCACAACAATATCATGAAAAGTTGTGTTTTTTTTTGTTTTTCTTAACCTTGTAAACCAAATTTAGCCCAACAACCGTTCATCTTTACTTTGAAAGTTAGACATAAAACCTTTTTAGCATACATCATGTTCCACCATCTACCATAACCATAAATTGTCCTAATTGTGGTAGATTATGCTTTACCTTTTGCAGGTAGGCAATAAACAAATCAATTGAAGTAGAAAGAATTAATGAAAATTGTTTACTGCTTAAGGAAAGATTAAAAGTTATCTCAGGGGTGAATTTCTTCAATTAGCACGAGTCATGAAAATTCATGCTACCAATAACGTTGTATTTTAGGTTCATTATTCATGGATGGGATATTTGCACTTTGCGTGTGTATGGGTGGCCTGAAACTAGCTAAAAATGTACTTTCATCGCAAAGAAGGGATGGTTAAGCAAGCATAATCCATGATTTTTCAGAGGGTGGAATAATTATACTTTTTATAAGAAAATAAAATTGTAAGATTTCTATTTCCTTTTTCCACAGTAGATTGTTTTAATTTCTTATGTTTCATTCATTCTTACACATCTTTGATCCATTATGATCAATCCCTTTTCCATTTCGTTTCCCATTGACATCACTTGACCTTGATTTAAATCTTATTTGGAACCATAAATACCTTCTTGAATCCATTATCTCCATTTACTTACTTTTTGTTCATTTCTCTCCCCCATCGTCTCTCTGTGCCTCCCTTTATTTTCTCCCACCTCTCTTTATTTTCCTTTTTCTTCCTCTTACTCAGTATTAGTCTCTTCTTTGCAATGTGTTTTTCCCTCTTTGTAGATTTATGTTTCATGTGTGTTCGATTCAAATCTATCATTCATCTGAAATTGAATAAAATGTTATCTATTTGTCTTCAATGGTCTTTTTGACAATGTTTTTTTCATCTAGAGGGATGAGTTGTTAGTTTTATTGGGTAAGATATGAATTTTTTAACGCTATAGTTGATGTTGATGTGCGCAAGAGATGGTGAGTTTGGTGAAGGAAGGCTTTGCCTCATGCAATCTCGATGTCAAAAGTATCAACTTTTGAATCACCATCTATGTTCCCAAACTATGGTATGGTTAAAAACAAACACTTTTGTATTTCTACGTGTCTTCTTTGAAAGGTTTTTTGACTGAAGGAAAAACAACATTGCAATTTTATGTGGAAATTGTATGAAATAGAACGTGGAAATGACCTAATACCATCATTCTTATGTGCGGCTATTTTTTTGGGTTTGATACCATATACCAATGTTTTGGAACAAAAGACCTCATTCCCCTTCCAATAAGTGAAAACAACCATAAGTACCCATCTTACGACACGACCAGCACGCTTGTTACATCAAAAAGCGAGAAAAAGCAGTATAGCGATACCATGTCATGTGTGTTGACGCATGACATGGACTTGATCCATTAAGTTTCACAAACCCAAAATATCTAGGGTTTGCAAGGCTTTCTACGGAGGGTTGTGTGATGTTTGTGGGGTGTTTGACACTCCCCATGCGTTGCGCTGGCAGCTATCGGGCTGCGCTCTTGCACAGCATGGCATGTGTCAGTTTAAAAATGAAACCCTAACCCATCAAATGTTTTCTAGGTTTGGTTTGTTCAAGACTTGTTTCTTATGCCTTATTTTGGAAGGTTGAATTTCATACGTTGTTTTATGATTTTCTTCAGTCTATTTTGGATTTCCGGGGTCACCCTCGTGATCAAGGATTCTAGCCAATCAACGATCAGTGAGAAAAGTAGCTAATCTTGGACCTCCCAAGGCGTCGATTAGGCATCGACTTATTGACGGCTAGCAAGGTGAGATTGGTGTCTGTCGTTCTTGACTGTCAATTGGCCTGATGGCCATGGTGAGGTTTTTTTTTGCTCATGCATCAACGCATGTCGCGAGAGGGCATGATTACAGATCGGGCTTATCAGTTGTTTTTCTACGGAAGCTGGTTGGATCGAGTCTCACTTTGATTTTTATGGGTATCTGAATTATTCAGCCCTATTTTTCTTTTGCTAAATGTTTTCATTTTACATGGATTAGAAGGAAGTGGGCTGAAGTTTCAAGCGGACTTAGGGCGTGACTATTCAACGCTAGAAAATGTTTTTGGCGTGAATTGTTTGTGATGCAGCTGGATGCTGGAATGGTTTGTCTGGACATCGATGCAGGCCCGTGTTAACCTAGTTTAGGTGATTTTCACAATTTTTTTAACCTGCTCGGATCCTCAACTAATGCACATGCACATGTGCATGACTTTTGCATGTGCCAACCATCCATTGCTTGCTGGGATGATGTTGTCGCCATAACTATGCCGGCTTCTAGAATTATGACTTCCAACGCATGGTTCATCTCCCCATCGATGGCAGTACGTGCACGCCACGCCCAATAATCATACAATAATTGTTCAAGCCTAGGTTTCTCAGTTGAATACAAGGTAAGCCTTCCATTGAAGGATGCCACTGAATGCACGCAACCACCCTAGCCTTGGCCACCCTTTCTCATCAGCAAACCCTAACTCTACCTGGCCTATCGCGTCAGGTGACGCCACTTCCACAGGAGGGAAAAAGCCATTTGCCATTCCTCGCGCTATCTCCTATGCTCCCACCGGGCTACTCGCCAGTACCTCTTTATAGGGAAGTAACAACTAGGGTTCATTGGCGGTTATGGGTGCAACTGGCTTCTAATCCCCCTTTCCCTAGTCACACTTGCGAGCCAAGAAACCAGTGTACAGGGTGCAGGATAGACCTGTGAAGGCAATAAGGCCCCTTGACAAGCTCAACAGTGGTGTTGGCTTGTCGTTCCTTGTAAAAGGGCCGACGGGCAAGAGCTCGGCTGAGAAGGAGAACAGAGTGGCTCCTGGCCAGGAGGTGAAGGATCAGGCATGGATAATTCTCCTTCACACCTACGTGCTTCTGGACTTACTCGCTTTCCTTTAGAGAAGACGCGGAATGCTGCTTCTTGGAGTCATGAGGTATGGGTTGATCTTGTCGCCGAATTCAACAAAAAAGTGAAGTACACCATGGAGGATATGAAGAAGCCAGAGCTTGTATACAATGTGTATCATGTGAATAAATGTCTAAATACATTAAAGGCAGGTATAAAAAATTATGTGGGGACAAAAATACTTATTGGGGTGGGATGGCAGGACGGGGTGCAGGATGTAGACCAAGAGTGTTTGACAGAGTTCAGGAATGTCGATGCACATGGACGGCTGTTTTTCAAATATCTCAATTGTTGTTGGTTTGAAAAGTTTTACGACATCTGGCCCCAAGTCATGGCGTTGAGAAGTAAATTCCGTAATGATATTGGCATTGCGGCCAAGGTTACCTGTTTGGAAAAGCCTATACCGCCTCGTAAGGCAAATGACATGCAGTTGGCCTTGAGAGGGCTGCGAGACATTGAAAAGATTCCTCTACATGCTATCATGGGGCCGTAGATGCAGCTAAAGCTAGAGCTTGAGGATGGCACGCCTTAGATTGCAACCTTGAAGGACGATTAAGATGGAGACGAAGAAGATGGTGACATGTGGGAGGCGTCATGGTGAGGGTAGTACCATGAGGTTTACAAGCGAGGATACCTTGATGAGCTCTTGGCGCTTGAGCCCGTGACAGTTGTGGGATTGTTACCGGCACCATAGGGGGTGGCGGGTTGTGGGTGGGCTGATGCAGAGGCAGGTGGCCTAGGTGTTGCAAGTGTTGTTGTTGAAGATGGGGCAAGTGCAACGGGTGATCCGCATGATGCTGCTGGTGGGGCCGATGTTGCAGTTGTAGGTTGGGGGGTAGTTGTGGAAGACGGAGTTCTAGGTGCCTTAGTTGGTGTTGAAGGTGCAGTAGGGGCTGCACCTCCAACAGGAGCCAAGGGTGGTGGACCAGGTGTTAGAGTGGGTGCTAGGGCCGGTGGACCAGGTGCTTGAGTGGCTGTTGGGGCTGGTGATGTTGGAGTAGGAGCTACAACTAGAGGTGCCGGAGTTGTAGATGGTGGGGCTACGGGAGAGGCTGCGCTAGCGAGGGCACGCATGGGTGTTACATAGGGTGGAGCGAGGCATGCCGCTTGCAATCCTAGAGTCAGCCAAGTGCTTGAGGAAGGCATTGGTGTTGCATTTGGTTGTGGCCGCTTCGACCTAAGTGTAAGCCGTAGCCTCGGCTTAGTTGCCTTGAAACTAGCAAGTAGTAAGGACCACATGGCAGGGCCGGATACGATGAAGTGGATTGCCAAAGCTCGTGAAATCATCGCCGGCCTTAACGTCTACCCAGAGAAAAAGGCAAAGATAATGCAACTCATTATCCTGGACCCGCCGAGTGCACAATGGTTTTGCGGCCAGACATGTAGACACAGGAGAAGTGGACCTAATGAGGGTATGTACTTTGTGACAATGCCACATTGCCACATGGCCGGACTGTCACATTGCCACACTATTACATTGCCACAATGCCACGTTCACACACTGCCACTTTGCTTCATTCCTACCTTGCATCATGTGTCCACCTTGACACATTCACACATTTCCACATTGCAATAGATGTGGAAGTGCCACATAACCATATGTGTGGACTACCACATGGCCATAATGCCAACTTGTCACATTGCCACATCGCCACATTGTCACATTCACACATTGCCACAATGCAACATCGCCATGGTGTAACATAATCACATGTTTTGACTGCTAATTGCCACATTGCCACTGTGTCACATTACCACATTGGCAAATGGAAACATTGCCACATTGACACATGTGTGGACTGTCACATTGCCAGATGTGTGGACTTCCACATTGTCACCATGCCACATAGCCACTTTTCCTCATTCCCAAATGGCAACATTGCCACATTGTCACATTCATACATTCCCACAATGCAACATTGCAACATTGCCACATTGCCACATGAATGGACTGCCACCTTGCCAAATTACCACATTGTCACACTGTCACATTTTCACATTCACACATTCCCACAATGCAACATTGCCACATTTCCACATTGCCACATGTGTAGCCTGCCACCTTGCCAAATTGCCGCATTACCACATTGTCACATTCACACATTGCCACGATGCAACATTGCCACATTGCCACTTTGCCACATGCGTGGAGTTTCACATTGCCATATCGCCACCTTGCCACATTACCATATTGCCACTTGTCACATTGTGATAGTCCACACATGTCACATTCACACATTGTCTCAATGCAACATTGCCACGGTGCCACATTGCGACATATGTGGAGTGTCACATTGCCCCATTGCCACATGTGTGGACTATCACATTGCCACATGTGTGGATTGTGACATTACCACATTGCCACATGTGTGGATTGTCACATTGCCACATAACAACATGTGTGGTCTTTGCCTCATTGCCACATTCACACATGGGTGGACTATCACATGACCACATAGCGACATGTTTCAAATCTGTCCCATTCGCACATTGCAAATATGTCACATTACCATGTTGCCACCTTGCCACATTACCATTTTCGCACTCGCCCACATTGTCACAGTCCACACATGTTGCATTAACACATTGCCACAATGCAACATTTCCACGATGCCACATTGTGACATGTGTAGACTGCCACATTGTTACATTGCCACATGTGTGGAATGTCACATTGCCACATTGCCACATGTGAGGACTGTCATATTGCTACATAGCCACACATTTCAAGTGTGACCTGGTGCCACATTGCAAACATGCCACATTGCGATGTTCCAATGTGATGTGTGCAGGGTTTAAGAGGGGATGTAACTTCACATTCAAGGCAACGACTGGTTGTTCCCCTTCTTGTGTGGATTTTTTGTATGCATGACCATATCTAACGTTAAAGAATGGTGGGCATGCTCGTCATGTTGTGATGCACGATTGTGTGTAGAATGCCATCGTGCCTATAGTCAAGGTTATGCTGCAAGTAGCAGGTGGTTGAAAACTACTACGAATGACTAGTGTCCCACTTGTGTGAAATGTTTTGGACCATTGACCAATGGGTGAAATTACTCTCTTTGACTTGTTCAGGATGTACATAAGCATTTTCAGAAGCATTGACGACACAAGTATGAAAGTACACAAGGCTATTTTGATCACATGGTTATGAGCCCATAGTTCTATTGCTCTCGCATCATTGTTGTTTTACCCCGAAATGCATTTTGTCACATAATTAAAAGGACACATTGCCAGATTCCCACATGGTCACATTGCCACAATCCCACATTGCCACATTGTTATAGCAGAGGATATTTCGTCCAAGAGCAACACGATATGTCACATAAGCCAGGTACATTTTCCTGGCTAGGCCATCACGAAATGCCCTAACATTTGCCGGAGCAGCATCCTCATCCATGATCACATCATTGTTGAGGAGCCACTCCCGCATAACATCCATGTTCAACCTGAAGTGGTCCATGTAGCCCGCCTCCTCAGCCCCTGCCATAATGAAAATGTTGTGTAGAACACAAGTACCAACAATGTCTGCTTGCGCGTCCAATGAGTAACCCTCCATGTCTGCTAGAAGCTTGAAGTTGTGCTTAAGCTGGCCAATTACACGTTCCACAGTCATGTGGAGCGATTAGGGCCGCATGTTGAATAGTTCCTGTGGCGTCTCTGGAATGTTTGCTTCGCCGTTCATAGGGTCCTCCCTTAAATGGTAACGCACTCCTCTATATGGCGTAAGAAGGTCCCGCAACAATGGGTATCAGGATTTGGCTAAGAAACTTTCCTTTGGGGACATGGAAACCCTCTGCACACGCATGCTTGTATACACATGCGTTGTGTGCACTCCCTTTCCAACCTGCATGCACCCATGCAATATTCTCGTCAATGTTCATTGAAATGAAGATGTTCTGAGATTTCTACCCCTTCTTGTTCCAATAAGCGCCTTGCAGCTCTTTTGGAACCCACGCTTGGATGTGGGTGTGGTCTACCACGCCCACATAGTTATTGAACGAAGGCATAAACCTTGAGGACGTGGCTAATTTTTTGGAATGCCATTACCAGGAGAAAGGCCGATGACAGTGGATGTAATCTCAAGGACCCTCCACATTACTCTACCAAAATGTCTGCCAACAGTCTCCTTCGAATGGTAGAAGGTCTCACTTAGACGTCGTTGACCTTTGCCACCCTGTATTTTGCAAAGAAACATCGCCACAGACTCCTTTATGGCGATAATATGAGTACGCTGGAGCCCGACCACCTGAAGCACCTCTACTTATTTGTCGAACCGCCATGGATCACAGTTCAAGGATGTCGTACACGCGTTGCACACTTGCTTCACGAGACAAGAGCTCGTCCACGAATTCGCTCCCTTGTAGAGGACGGGTGAGGTATTAGCGTTTGAGGTAAGGTAGAGCTGCATACATGCAGATGAAAATGCTAAGGGCAAGCAGCTACTAATGAGTTTCTTTTGGCAGTCCCCTGCCTCCCATCTCAGTTGGGTTCATTGTGTCGGTTTGGGAAGCGGTAGAGGCTGTTAGCACACCAACTACCAAGGAATTGGGGGGGGGGGAGTGGGGAAAGGGCAAAGCGTGGAAAAGCAGCGACAGAAGCGGTGCTGGCTGCATTAAGTACTGGCGATGATGAAGTTTGAAGCAAAAGAATCGGCTTTAAAGAATTCCCTGAAAAACGTAGAAAGCAAAAACATTGAGGACTCAACAACAGATTCCAACATGCAGCAGGAAGATGGCACGCAGCTTCCGATTTGGCTTGAAATCTTTGTTGGCGTCAATTTCCAGCACCAGCCGCGCCCTTGAACAGGCAAGTTGGAACGGAACGCGAGTTTTCTGGTCTCAGAGATGCTCCGGGCCTATTTTTTTTTTTGGCTTTATGCTAGTCCAGGGGGTAATGCTTCGGGCCTCCACCCGTCAAGCACCCCGCTCCTCCGATTGTTCTTTCACGCAGTTCGCCCTCGACGCTTCACGCACCGGTCTGCATGCACCAGTGCTGCCTTCCAACAGCTACAATCCAAAGCAAACCGAAAGCGACGACGGCGGCGTCTACTGCGCACAAGAGGAAACGAATCTGTTGCAAATCTAAGGTACTGTATATACTAGCAAGTGGTAGACCTCCGGATCCCCCCCCNCCCCCCCCCCCCCCCCCCCCCCCCCTCCCCGCCCAACAGAACCCCCCAAAGCGGTCAAGCCGCCTTTCCGTGCCCCAATTTCCAATACGACGGGCCGCGGCTACGGCTTGTTGAGTGAACAACGAGTCGCGACCGCGGCTTGTTGCCGCCTCGCTCTCTTCCAGAAGCACTAATCTGTAAGCCACTGAATACAAGCAACAAGCTAAATTTCATGCCAATAATTCACCATAATCATCTGAAACCCAAGGAGGTACAACAAACCAACTTTAGCTTGAAACAGGATTAACAACCAATGTCTATTTTGACGAATTTTCCCCCATTTCTCATAGAAGGATTGTATGTCTCAAGAATATTGAAAATTTCAGCGTTTTCAATAGGTTTTGAGATTCAATAATCTCACTTAGGCATCACAAATAAAATAATACTGGAGCATTGGTACACGAATGCGACACTCTCTACAAACAATCTAGAAGATGATTACATGTTTTCATTTTGGAAAAGAAACACTCACTAGCTGAATTACAAAGATTCCAAATGATTTTTTTTCATTTGAAACTTGAACAAATGTCAGCAGAAAATCCGTCCATATTTGGCAATGATCTCATTAATGGTTCTAAACACGTGTTTTTCTTCATTACAACTTAATAATATGAAATTAAATCTTTTCTCTGCAATGCGCACAGAAAATACATTTTGCTTGAAATCATGCATGAAAGGATCAACGTTAGGCTATTTACATCATAAGAAACCACCAGAACAAGTTAAGCATTGAAATTGCTTGTAAGAAATTTCCATAAAATCCTCCGCTATTTACATTTGGATGACCCAAGGAAGAACATGAAAATTGTTCATTCATGAGCAAATCCTAATTCATGAACACCAATTCACTATGGAGACTTCAGCGAATGTAGCCCTCATTATCTAAGAGATTTGTGCTTAAATTTGAGAGCTCAATTTGACCAAAATATACTATGATTGATCGATCTATCATAATATTTTTTTGAACCCCATATTACCAAAATATACTATGATTGATCCATCTAAAACATGGGAATGAGAAAATATATCTTCCTTGAAGATCATGTGTTCAACATTTACGTCTAACATTCTTGAATTCATTTAAATTGAAGTTGTTTCTTTCATTATGTGACATAATTCATCCACAAGACAACTTCTTTACAGCAATGAAGTTTCCACCAACATGTGCATTTTTTCACATTTGCATTCCATAGTATTTATGTGTACATTCTACGTTTTCTAAAACTTTTTGGGGTTTGTACTAGGATGAAAGTCAATGCACCGATCTGCGAGCTCAATCATCAGATTTTATACGTCCCATTTCATCAAAATCATGAATGAGATTTTTCCTTAAAACCATCCATCAATTCCATAACTTGAAAGGACTTTACAATCAACGCAAATGCCTATAGTACAAGTTACATTGTACCTTCCACAACATGCAATGCACAGTTTTCACCAAAACATTCTCAGACTTAAGACCCAAATCTCACCACATATCATTGATTGAGTTTCTCAAAAATTTCTCAATGTTTTTTCCAAATTCAACCTAAAACAAATTTAATTACTTGATGAATCACTGAATCCCTTCAGTTTAACATATTTACTTTTCTTGAAAAAACCATAACACGATATGTAATCGGTGATCATTTCATGAGAAATTGAAATCTATCATCATTCAAAAAAAATAAATTGCCTTTAAGAATTGGAAAGCAAGCTTGAATTTGATGAAATCATTGTTTTTTAAGAAGATGATTTGAAGCCATATCTCTTTGCATGTAGACTTGTTTTTCTCTTTTCATGAAAGTCACATGAGATCATGATGTCCATTTCATAACTTCATTCTTAAATCATGTGAAGAAAATCTTCACACCATCTTTCACAAACTAGCAAACATATGAAATCATTCATGAAGAGCAATGATAGGAAAATTAACAAAACAATTCCCTTGAACAATTTATGTACTTCAATCAACTAAACAAAATGTAGCTCTACATATCAACCTCGTATGTTGGTGTGGACGAGACCACTCGAGTTGAATGTCACTTAGCACAAAAGCTAACTCCTCAAGAAGAAACTAAACATGATTGAAAATGCATTGCAAGATTTTGGCCCAAACTTAACATTGATGAAGTGCTTATCACTTTAAGTAGCTTGTGGACTTGAGGATGATGATGTAATAAAATGGTTGAGTATCCTTTCACTAAACAAAGGGTGTACATCTTTGAGAGAGGCACACTTGAATATTGCTTCCTATAGAAGGTATTTATTGATGTGCAAAGTGGGCCATATGAAGGTGTCTCTACCCCTTGGAAGGGCTTTAGGTGATGGGTGAAATGTGGCCACCAAGGAGGATGTTACCTCCTCTAATCTCTTGAAAACATGTTTTCGAAGATGTAAAACTCTGATGGAATCTTTTCTTGAGACTTGCAAGAATTCCTCTGAATGTTAATCCATGAATCGCAAATTGAGGGTCTGATTCTGAGTATTACCCCTTCATCAATTAACATTAAACCCCTTACTGAGGAGGAAGTTCAAAGGTTTTTCATAACCCCTCTTTTGTGTCAAAAATGTTGCCCATATTTATCTTGAGAAAATCAATGCAGAAACCAATTTCTCTTTTGTAAGCAAGGTGTAAAGACTTGTTTTATGCAAACAAATTGCTGGTGATTTCACAAATTCCAATCCAAGCACATACATTACCATGGGTCACACTTCTATGATTGTCATCATCGAGCATGGCCCAATGGGGTGTCAAAAACAGACATGCGCAAAACTACACGTCAATTGTTAAGCAATGGCATGAGACTGTTTCTAACCCTGCAAAGTGGCTCTCCTAGCCTATTAGAGCTTAAATATGGGACTCTAATGGGTCGTTTTAGTTTTTAAAATGATCATAAGATTTTGTCGGTTTACATTGAAGAAACCATGCTACTTCAAGTGTTACACAAGAATGACTTTGTTGATGTACAAAGCATGTGGCCTCTCATTTGTACTCATTTAAGTATTAGTGCGCAAAATGTATGTGTTTTGTCATTTGTCGATGCTGACAACTTATAGAAAGACATGACCAAAATACGGGAAATGGCTTTAACTCCAATAAGGAAGAAGTCATAGAATGGGAACAAAACTTGCATGCATGGTAGACATTATGTTTTGATTCCATAAATATAAAACTATTGATGTCATAACATCTAAATATATTTAAAACAATTAATGTTTGTTGTGAAAGGATCTTTTAATAGCTTGAAATGGAGTTTGATGAATTCTCCTTCTTGATATGTTCAAATCATAAAGACCTCCTTGAAGTCAAGGATGATTAAATTCACATATCTGATTTTGTTTTGAAATAACAATTCTTCTAACATGATTTTCGTCACTATCAATAAATTTTGCGCCATTTATAAGACAAAAACGACTTAAAAAAAGATATCGTTGTGGTTTTCTTAAGTGAATATGATGTCTCTATTGTTTTCAGTGGATGTTATTCTAGTTTGGTGTTGGTAGGAAAAATCAGTCATTCTTGATGGCATGAAACTTTGAAATTAGATAGCGTAGAATGTCTTATGCTTTCTTGCACTACATTTGAGGAGCCACTAGTCATTATTTCTTTCAAGGATTGTCGTTATTAAGAGGAATTGTGACAGGTGAAAATTAGTATCATTGATAAAGAGAAGATGTCTCTACAATTTCTTTGGGAATTTTGTTTGTCTTGATGTCATTATTCATACTAGATTTTCACTTTAGTTGTTATTGTTTTGGGTTTATACTCTTAAAATTTCCTTTAAGGAACTTGAAATACATATCTCTCATATGATGCAACTTCTTGATTTGTCTAGAGATGGGTTCCTAATATGTTGAACATAGTTGGTTTGCACCAAAAGATGAATTTACATGCTGTTTGGATTTTCTTCAATTCTTAGAAAAATTTATTTTGCATTCTTATCACATACACTGTTTGATGGAATTATTGTTGCTTATAAGAATTTGGATCCCTTGCTTGATTTAATAGCAAAGTAAAGAGATACATTCTTCTATGTCCTCTTACGTGCAAGTAGTGGAGGATACGTGGGAATTCCCTCCATTATATTGTTAATCTTTTAAGAAAATGGATATGAAGATATTTTCTCATATGGTAGCATACGAGAAGGTGATTAGGTTTTCTAAATCTTTAACTTTGTTAGTGTAGTCCATAATGGAAATGAATTTTCATGAAAAACATTTCATTGCTTGATTACAAGATACACCTTCTCATTCAAGTGCATGGATTAGTAAATACGAAGTAAGAAACACAATTCTTGATGTGTAGGAAATGGATGGTCTTCATACATGTGTATAACATGTGGAATTCCTTAAAAAACACACCACATAAGAGTAGATTTATGACAAGGTTAGGTTGTTCCAATGGTGCAATATCTAAACTTTATATAGTGAGAAGGTTTGGATTTTTGTAAATGATTCTTAGCTTAAAGCTTAATTGAATGTATTGTTGATTCAAACGTACCCAAAGGTATAATCCATGATGGATAAAAGAAAAAACATGTAGTATAATGAAACAAAAGGTAACTTTGAGATTTTTTGTAGGACTGGGTTCCCTTTTCAAGCATATCTTTAACAAACATCAACAGAAGAGATTGAATGCATAGAACTTGGCACATCACGTAGTATGTGAGTAGAATGGGATGACAAATGTTTTAATATTTTTGCTCATGTTGTAGTGTTGTCACAGCTTGCAAGGAAGATGCATGAAAGGTTGTCTAGGCTTACTTTGCACGAGATTCCATTCCTTCTTCAAGGGCGTGGGTAGCAGCTTATTATGTAAGGTGATCCCTTCATTGTGTTGCAAAAATCTGTTATCTCGCTTCAACGTGTTTCTAAACAAAGTTTCAAGATTTTCCATAATCACTTTGGCTATATCTTTGTCAGATTCTTTAGTTGTAATGGATACTGTGGTTTAATTGATCTACCCATATGAGGACATGTGTGTTTCTTAATATCTCAAATTTTGTTACATGCTTGTTAAGAAACTTCAAGGTGATAAAACTCGTTGTATGTCTTGCAAACCTTGAAAAAATTGTTTTAAATTCTGAAGAATCCACTATTTCAGATTGCACAAATGATTTTCATGAAACACCTTGTGCATCACTTGCTTTTGCCATGTTTCTTTCCTTTACGAAGAGAGTTCCTTGTTTTCATAATGTATGACATTGATGAGATCCTACGTTTAATCTTCCTTAGCTTATCCTAATCAAAATGAATCTTTTGCGGCAAAATTTTGTGCTTCTATTTTTGTGAGATCCATTTTTACAGTATAAGCTACCATGATATGGTAGATACAGATAAATGATTGGATTAATCGTTGACTTTTTTATACTTGTTAAGTAATACTTGATTTCATACCTTTTTACCTAGATGAGGATGTGATGTAGATGATAAGGGATTAAAGAAAGAATTCATAAATATTGAATCATTGCTGAAAGAGTTTCAAGTACATGTGAATACCTCTTTCATAATTTCGTAAACTATGGTGTTTGTGTTATACGATGTTGGAATCTTGTTTGGGTTGGGGGTCAAAACAACGACAAAATTTTCATAAGGTTTAACCGCATTCTAATGTGGACAGACACAATTTTAACTTCTTGTTTAAATACTCATGAAGAAGGGTTAAAGTGCCTTCGAGACCCGAGGACTTGCCTGCACTCCACCGACTTGCCATCCACTCCACACTAGGCGCTCCCGCCGACTTGCCATCCACTCCACATTAGGCTGCTGATGCCGACTTGCCGCCGACTTGCCATCCACTCCACACTAGGCTGCTGATGCAAACCACCCATGGTGCGCTCCCTGAATCTCCTCAACAAAGGGGATGGCCTGTCTTGTAGATTTCGTCGGGCCAAAATTTCTGGCCTATAATTTTGGCCACTTTTTCTGGGCTCTTTCAAGAGAGAGATGGGCAAAATTATGTTTGCTCCCTAAATTTCATTTAAAGTTTTAAAGTTAGAATTCTAACTCCCTTAAATTGGTCACATATGACCAATTTGATCCATTTATAGGTCGAACTCAAGCACAGGAGTAGTCTTTTCCCTTATAAACTGCCCCCTTTTGACCCCAGAAGGAATAAAAGATTGTAATTTTATTTATTTGTTTCTTTAAATTCTAAGGTACCCATGGCCGAAACGTTGACACAAAATATTTGGAATTTGGTTGCTGTTGCATATTGCCTTGCATTTGATTCTTGTTAGGGTGATTCAATATTGATAGTGATATCAATATTGACATCGATGTTGAAATTGATGTTGATATCGGTAAAAAAAATCATTATCGATATCAACTCTTGGTCAGTCAATATGGATACTGATATTGATATTGAAACATCAATATTCTAGTCGGGATGTCGATGTTGTGATCGTCATCAATATTTAAATCGATATTTCACTAGCCAAAAGAAGTACTCAATTCCGATATTGACAAGGAGGCCAACATCGATATTGATATTAAAAACATTGAGGTCAATATTGATTTTTTCTTGATATCGACATTGATATCGATATCCATATTTCAACATGGATATTGACAACATCGGCATTATCGACATCAATGTTTGTGCACTACCCAAGTTGTTGCACCTCGTTGTCATCTATGTTGTTTCTGTGGAATGGCCAGGTGGTTGTGGCATGGTCGGGTGGTTGTGCCATGGCCAGGTGGTTGTGGCATGGCCGGGTGGTTATGGCATGGCCAGGTGGTTGTGACATGGCCAGGTGGTTGTTGCTGCAACATTGTTCACCTGGCGGTGGAAGAGCCATAACATCACAGTCTCGAAATTGCATTCTTGGATTCTTTTCATTTCCTTGGAAATCAATCTAGAAGAAGCAAATCTGCTATGTTTGAGGTTATGGTTGTGGTTGTTGTTGTTGTTGTGGTTATAGATGTGGTTGTGGCTTTGACAGTTGCTATGAATGTGGCTGTGGCTATGGTTGTGGCCCTGGCTGTGGCTTTGGATGTGGCTGTGGCTGTGGCTGTGGTTGTGGCTGTGATGTTGGTGATGTTGTGTGTAGGTGATGAAGGATCTTGAGCAGAGCAACCTGGAGCTTGCAAGTGCGTTTGTGTTTGCGCCTGCGTCTGCGTCCGCGTCTGCGTCTGCATCTGCGTCTGGGTTTGTTTGGATTGCCTCCCGTCTCTTCCTCTCCTCCTTGTCCTCCTCCCCTCCACCACCCTTGCTTTCGTCTTCTACGTTGAATTGTTGTTGTTGGAGGTTCTGTATGGTTTTCTAGTCACTATCTCCCGTTGCAATCGTTGCCAACTGTGCTGTTGCCGTGGCTGCTATTGTGCTACTGGCACCAGCTCAACTTGTTGTCACAAATGCCATCACCATTGTTGTAGTTCTCTATTTTTTCTTCTTTTGTTCATCACTGTTATTCTTTATTGTTGATTTTGATGCTCCTCCTCATCCTCCTCCTCCTCCTCCTCCTCCTCCTCCTCCAGAAGTGAAGAAGCAAAATGCAAAAGCAAGCCATGGCGGGAGTCCCCATTGGGGCACATCCACCACCGCGAATGTGGCAACATACATCCACCGTCTTTCTCATTTTGTTTCTTGCAGAATTAACCCTAGCAAAAGAACGTGAAGTACAAGAGCTACAGACTCAAGTACGCAACTGCTCATACTTGTACCCTCCCCCCTCCTCCTTCATTACCAGCATGCCTCCCCGCCTCAACTTGTGCTTGTTCGTGTGCCCCCTCCCTACTCCCCTGTAAAGCATGCAAGTACACTAACGCACTTCAAACCTACGCTTCAAACCTATGCCTGATTTGTTTTGTGGTGGTTGGTGTGCTCAATAGACAAAAAAACACTCTCTCTATCTCATTCTCTCTCTCTCTCTCTCTCTCTCTCTCTTTATCTCTCTCTCTCTCTCTCTCTCTCTCTCTCTCTCTCTCTTGCCCCTTCTCTCTCCCCCTCCCTCCCTCCCTCCTTATCTCTCTACCTTAATTTGTCTCTTGCTCTTCATTTTTCTTGCATGACTTCTCATTCAATAAGGAGTTTATGACTTCTTGTTTTCCATCTTATTTCTCTTGAAGGTAGGGTCCACCCTTCAACGTGGTAACATTTATGTTTTTCACTTATCTTATTACGTTAGTTTGTTATTCACCTCGTCTTGACATTTGAATTCAAGTCTTTCTTCCTCTTTCTATTTTAAAAAAGATTTCATACAATGTATTGGAATGTTCTTTTGATGAGATGTTATTCTAAAACAAAAGCCTCAATGTTTTTTTAATGGAAATATTTGCCTTATGTTGAAAGCAATTCAAAATTAATAATGGATTATTGCAATTTGTTTACTTTCACTCATTTGTTGTTTTTTATCAGAGTTGGGGCACAAGTTAGAGATGGGAGGATTCTATTTGAAAAAAAAGAACATTATAATATTTTTTCATTTCAAGTAGATATCATTTTCTTATTTACGGTGTATTAGAAACCAAACATAAAATAGCATGTCAAAATTCGAAACTCTATTCATGCTACTGTATGTCCTCCTTGTTATGTCTTTACACACCGTACCCTCTTTATCCACTCTCATAAGTTATAGTTTGTAATGGTTCATGAGATGGATATGCAAACATGCATGTATTGGTGCACGCAATAGCTGCTGTGGGCGGTATTTAAAGAACACAAGTGCCGGCACGTCATTTATAAATTTGCATCATAGCTTAAAATTTACGCAAGAGGAATGAACATGAGGCTAAACTCACCTTTCTAGGAGTCTTTAAACCACACAAGTGAGGAGATCATTGAGAAATTTGAAAAAACCAAGGAAATTCATGAAGAGATCACAAAAGAAGAAGGACAAGATGATATAGAAGAAAGAAGATATGACTCATGGAACATATTAATAGATGTTAGTTGTATAACCAACATTTCTTACCATACTTCCATCCATGGGTTTATCCATTTTTCAATCTATCCATCCCTCGTCCTTCCATCTCTCCCTTGTTTCATCATCCCCTCTCCCCTACCTTGCTTCCTTCTTACATCCCTTTTTTCACACCTCCTCCCTCCCTCCCTTTTCCCCTTCTATCCCCTCCCTCCCTTCTTCCTTCAATCACTCTCCCTCTCCCTCATCTTCTCTCTCTCTCTCTCTGTCTCACTCTCTTTCTCTCTCTCTCTCTCTCTCTCTCTCTCTCTCCCTCCCTCCCTCCCTCGCTCTCTGTCTCTCTGTCTTACTCTCTTTCTCTCTCTCTCTCTCTCTTTCTCTCTCTCTACCTCCTCTCTCTATATCTTTCCTTTTCCACACCTCTTTCCTCCCAATTTGACCCCCTCCATTATTCTCTTGTTTGTGTTTGGCCTTTTTTCCGCCCTCCTTCCATGTTGTTTTGCCCCTTATCTCGGGCTCTCCTTCCCTCCCTACCTTCCACCTTTGTTGATAATATTAACTTTTTCTTATGTTGTATTGATCTAGAGACCATTAGTTTGAAGTTCCATGGTGAATTTTATGTGGAATGTTTTGTAATGCTCAATTTTAAATTGGACAGAAATATGTG
>SZWC01011687.1:48153-65146 GCA_023375785.1 Penium margaritaceum
CCAATCCACCACCCCCCATGGGGCATCAAACCTCCCTCCCCCCCGCCGAGTTGGTGGGAAGATGTCGCGACTGTCGCGGCCAGGCTGGCGCAAGGCCATCTGGCTACCTTGCCCATGGTCGAGGGCTCAAAGCACAGGCGACTCTCGCGCCGCACTTCGCGCTCGCGGCTCGGCACTGCTATGTCTTTCCCGTCTCTCCCTCCCTCCCTCCCTCCCTTTCTCCCTCGCCAACCAGAAAACTCACGTTGCAGCCCGTCCGTGGGATCGACTGGCTTCCACGTTTTCCCAGCAGCCCTACCGTGTCACCTGGGGAGCCCCGCCTAGCCCCAGACAAAGTGGCCTTCTGGCTGGCTCTCGGCAGCTGCCTCGTCGCCGTAGTCGATGTCGGCGTCCTCCTCTCGGCCCGCAGTCGCTCTCTTTCTCCCTCTGTGCATCGCCAAGCCACGATGCGTTTGCGTGCAACCGAACGGCAGCGATCATTCTTGCGCTGCACTCGGCATGATGGCGCGCATGCCAGTCGTTGCACATGCACGCATGCTTACGCCACACATGCACGCTGCATGTCTAGACGAGCCGCCAGACGCACGCAACGCCACGCACGGAGTATACTGGGTACTTGCAAAACTTGAAGTTGAGCTAGCCTTCGGGGGAGTGACCATATATCAACAGACTACACTATATCCACGTTGCACACATTAACCACGCCATATCGAAAGATGGAACTTTTTCGCTCTTCAATAACGCTATATCCATCGCGCATGAAAAAAACATATCTCCAAACAAGCGCCAACATGTTGAAGCCGCATGCCATCTAGCGACAACATGTTGACATTGATAGAGATCAAAGAAAAATCATCAAGCCCTCTTTACAAGGGTTTGTGCATGATCTAAAAAAAAATTGCAAAGGTTTTGATTGGGGGTTCCAAAACACTCCATGCGTTGAAAGGGAACATGCTGGGCCCCGCTACTATAGGGCCCAACAGGATCCTGCGCAAAAACAAGACCTTACAACCCCGAGTGTAATTTGGGGTAGGGTTTGAAAGCGGTTTGCATGGATGGAAAATATATTTCTTTTCTCAAAAAACATTTGGAAAATGATTTTTTATCTCGATCACAATGGAGAGATTAACCTGTTTTTCTTCTTTTTCTTTCGACTCGCAAACCCTGATTCAAGGATATAGGGTTTCATGTTTGCACGAGCTCTGCCCGCGAGTGACACATCACCCCCCTTGCTTGGCTCGATCGGCGACTTGCGTCACCAATCGGGCATGGCCATCAAAATATACTTGGTTTGTTTTAGTCGCTCGATGAGGCAAATATAGTGTTTAACTTTTTATGTATCACGCATGTATGTTCATGCTTGTGCGGATATATCAGCTATAACTCGCTAGCCTTCTTGCTTCTTGATTATTCCCTTGGTTGTCATGGACAGAGGGGGGTGCCATCTCACCACTTTAACTTGAACCAGACCCCTTGTATCCGGAATCAAGGCGGAGGGTAGAAGCTGGGGTGTTTTCTCTACATAAGTGAGGAGCTGAAGGAAACTCAACATTCCTTGCTCTGGAGGAGATAATCCAAGATTAGAGCCGGTGCAAAATTGTCTTTAACAGATTTGAGCTTTTCTTCAGAGTGTTTTGAGCCCTTTCGAGATATCAAGGTGGTCAAATTCCATATGTGCCATTGCTAAGCCGTCCATCACTTTTACCACAAAAGGTGAAAGAGAGTAGCACAAAAGATAGCCCAAGTAGCATTGAATACCTTGGCTGTGAGAGGGGCAAGAAGTAGTTCACATGTCATGGGGGGATGTCTGCAAAGGTGCAGTGCACGTGAAGAAGGTCTATTACAACAAATGTTATAGTCGGCGACAAAGGAGGAAGCAATGTTCAATTGTTTCCAGCTCTATACACAACAGGCAAGCACTGAAGCCATCTTGACAGAAATGAGTGGGAGGAGCAACTTGAATGGATCGAAGGAGGATTTCAATCTAGACATCTCGAGCCCAAAGATAATAAAGTAGAAAGAAAACCTTTGCATAAAGAGTGGGCTTGCCAAAGTGTACGTCAAGAAAATTCTCCTTCTAATGTTCCTAGTGTGACAGACAAAGGTCATGTTTCTAGACGATACGGTGATATAGTTTTATAATCGGCACGGTCTTCTAGCTCTGCATTTCGTTAGACCTCTCAGGAAGCCCACCATACACCTTAACATCAGTCATGTCGTGACATGGATGAAGAGAGTCGTACCCCACCTCCCCAGGAGGGCTAAGTGCAACTGCTGATTATATTATGTAATTTATCCAAAGATCCGTAAGAAGTACTAAAGGTCCGCCCACTACTCCAAGTCTTGTGTTGCCTTCTTTCTCTCCATTCAGGCCACAAATAAGGAACTGTGGAGATGGGAGGGGGGATTGAGGAGGGGGACCTTGCCCTCAATGGAGTCCCAATTCTTTGTATGATGAAGATAATGGTGGATTATGAGATCACAATGATTCAGAAGAAACAATGTATAATATGAGGGTCAAACAAAAACCATTTCCAACTTCCCTACTGAATGAACCATCCTCCATGTACCACGCAAAAACTAGCAAGCCATCCACTTACATTTCCAAAAGCAGCAAGCCTCCATGATCCGCTAAAAAAGTGACAAGGCCTCCACAATATTACTTCCCTGACATACACGGTTCTCTAAAATCCTCCATTAGACGTTCATATCACTGCATTCGACGAGAGGAGATACCAGTTAACAGGCTTGCAATACTGAAAACGTTTAATACAACTTGACAGCACTCAAGGGCGATTATGCTCCAACAACTGAGTGTGACTGATTGTGCTTCAGAATACTCATGGGCGAGAAGCATTCCTCCCCAAGGGAGTTGACCAATTCTCATGTGAATCCCAAATCTGGTCAGCACTCTCGCAATTGTTCAATCTTGCAAATTCAACAACACAAATGATGCTGATCATTACATGTGGCTTATGATTCTGGATGTTTGGTTCATAGATACAGGGTTCAATAACGATTGAGGAAGATTGACCTTGCGGCCTCACTTGTTCTTCATGTGGCATTGAGTTGGCAGTCTGTTATAAACTCCATCAAACGACAAAATGAGACCGGCACAACTAGATCAACAGCTCACAAGACCACTCTAACCTCATCGAATACAGGCATTCTATCTCTAGAGTAGGTGAATCCGACGTGGCGAGATTCTTTGACTCCACCGAAGAACTGGATCGACTTTTGCGTGTGCTGTCATTGCACAATCTTGGAAGTTGGATGGAGAGTCAGATGCACACTACAAACTGTAACACTTGCAAAAGTAGTCCTGCCTTACAGGCTAGACCCGAATGTTTGCAACATTATCAATGATAGTGACGTCTCCCTTGACAAAGTATACTTGGACCAAACTCTTCGGGAGCATGCCAAGCGATGATGTTGTGGATCTAGCGGCAAGTGATCTTGCTGTTCAACATGTCACAGTCATTGCGAGCATCCGTCATGATACGCTTGATCTCGGTGACGATGTCCGCACGGTCTACCAACCACGCTCGCTTTCCGACATAACCATGTTTGTGTTTTTTGCTAGTGATAGACACCAATGTAATTGTGTTGATGGCTGCAATGAATACCTTGTCATAATGTTATTTAGCAGTTTTATCCCCTCCAAGAACCAGCCAGAAACCATGGATGGTGCTAAATGGTCAAACACACAACTGTTGGGAGTCCTGAATGTACGATGTTGATGCTTCACTATTGCGTATGCGCTCCTATGCTTTGTAAAATGGTCTGAAACTGCACCAAACCAAAGAAATCAGCGTAATTCTGCCTCTTTTGGTGTACGCCATAAGAAGAAGTCTCGGTGTTATCCGTCATCTTCGATGACCGGACGATTGCAAGATAGTCTATGCCATTCGATGACTGGTCTTCAGAGAAGGATGAAACGTTGTTGCTCACATCTTCACTGTTGTTGCTATCGCTATTGCTTCCATGCTTTTCTGCATACTTGTCCTTTTACATTACTAGAAAATCCATACGAGTATGTGTGCATATTGGTTTACCCAGGCTTGCCACTGGGCTTTCCAACATGAATCTTAGGATCCAAGTACAAGCTTACACATCTGTCAAACTCCTCCTCGCTCTTGCAGCGGGATGGAGGAGTCTCAAATTCCTTCCGCCGCCGCTCTATGGCAAGGGCAACCTCCAGCTTTGGGGAAGGTGGATGCAATATAAGGAGACCGCTATCAGGAAGGCCACCTCTTAAGGAGAAGCTTGTCGTCCTCCTCAAGGAGCGCTGGCACACCAGTGTCGTTGTTGTGCCACCCTGTGATCTCAACTGCAACTGACAAAGATGCTCCTAAAGCACACAGATCTTGTGTGAATGTGGGTCTCAAATTGTCTCCTCCTCCCCCTTGGTGTCCTTCTACTCAATGAAGTGTTGCTGTCAAGCTGAAACGTGAGAGGTAGGAAGCAGGGTAGTGGTGGTGTACCTCCAAAAACTCCAAGTGTCTTCTGCTCAAAAACGACCACAGCAAAAGCTCCCGGATTCCCTGAAGCATGTCGTTCTATGCCAACTGTCATCCCCACATCTCAGCCTGCAAGTGACGGAGGTCGTCCATTGCCTAAAAGCTACTTTAAATGATTGATATGGAGGATCTGGCAGGGTGCGCCGGTCCCTTTTCCTTGCAAGCATTTGGTACCATGTGCTCCGTTTAGTCTAGGTCGACATGCAAAAGTCAGCAATACTGCACAACGTGAGCGTTTCTTTCAACACTGACAAGAAATGACTCTTGGACAAAGATTCGGCAAAGGTTAATGATGTCACTCTGTTCATGCTGATTGGAATGGTATGCTGACTTATGCAAACATAATGCTGATGTCAGAAGAGATTGGACCCTGTGGACCATCCTCTAGTTGTTTTCACTCGTTTGTTTCCTCCCCTTTTCTTTCTTTCTTATCTAATACGGCTTCAGCCCAGTGTACATGAGGGGATGAGCTCCCATTTGGGGCAGCGGTTTTGACTAATGATGTTGCTAGATGCTGTACTGCCACTGCTACAACATAGATGTACAGATGCTATGATAGTAGTGATTCATACGACTGCCCTGTACAATAGTATAGTGCAACTACAAAGTTGGAGAGCTCCTTTCTTGCTCTTGCTCTTGCTATTCCTATACTTTTTTAGCTACTGGTGTTGCTTGTCTCATGCTTCTACCACTCCCACTTCTCCTGCTACTGCTTGTTGCTACACTGGAACATTGCTGGTGCTGCCATGTTGCCGCTACTGCACTGTTGCTTTAGTTGCTCTTGTTTCTAGCTACTACTGATGCTAGCTACTGATGTGGCTCTTGCTGCGACTACACGATGCTGCTACTACTATTGCATGACTACTGCCACACTGCCACAATTTTTGTATGAAAGGTGTAGTGTGCAGCCTCTACCATTGCTACAGTACTACTACACTACTTCAACCTCTGGTATTGCCACACTAGTGCTGCGATGCAGCCAAAATTGTTATAGCTTTGCTCTCATGCTAGTGCTAGTACTATGGATGTTACAACGAGTCACGTTGTTGCTGCTGCTGTCCCTGTCCACCCCTAGAGGTGGAATGGTGACGTTCCTGCCGTTAACGTTATGATGTCGTATCTGCCGCTGTTTTGTGTTGTGGCAGATCACTGTGGAATGCTGGTGCCTCCAAGGACTGCAGTGGTCACTCTAATTACTACTATTGGAGCTGCGTCTTTGCTGCACAGCTCAGCGATGAATGTCTCATTGCCTTCATACCGTATACCTAAAAGCTTTATCGCTTTGGTTTTACTGACGTGTCAACGCTGTCAAGTCAACTGACAAACTAGCACACAAGACAGGTTCAAGAATGACAAGGGTTTGGCTAGGGGAGATGTGCATAGTCTCATGGCTAGGAAGAAGAACAAGGGTTTATCAGAGGTTTCACTCTCGTTAGCTTCAATTTGCAGAGGAATATGGCAACTGAAAAAGGCCTCTAACATGAAGTTTGAAGAGAATTTTTCATCTTTGGTATCCAAGATGAGCTTCTGCAAATGATTCATGCAATTTATTGCGTCGATAGTGATGATTTCAACACTTGGATACATGAATCAAACGGTTGGCAACCACAAAACCAGCACTTACATCACAGTCAGGAAAAGTTGTACTTGTCAAAAACCTCCTCTTAGATGATGATCAATGTCATCGGAAAACACAACCAACGGCTATGCTGGACCATTAGGAAGCCAAGTCATGTCTTCCATGACTATAAAAAAATCAACAAGCGAAAAAAATGAGTAGATGACTGGCAATAGAAAGGAGTAAATGGCATACCTCCTCATCCGTCAAAAATATTTTGTGACAAAAAATCCCCCATCTCTACGGATCTCAATACTAAAACCACAAAACTCAACAAGGCATGTAAGGAACACCAACCAGCAATACTACTACGGGTACAACCGATGTGTCAGCCAGAAAGTGCCAACAGCACTGATCACGGATTGAGACCTCATTGAATGTGTAATCTGATTGTAGATTTGGAATCTACAGGAAAAAGCGTGCAAGATTGACCCAAGAACGGGATCGATCCATCAAGAATTGAGGAGGTTACGCCCGGCCAAAGGTTGGACCGGACGAGGGGAAACAGGTGACAGGGATTCATCCCCAAGGACTAAGGCTCGGCCCTCGGAAGACGCAACAATTCCAAAGTGTACCTTGGGGCCCGGTTAGCCAATGAATCAAGGATCATTGAGGGCCAAGGGTGCTTTGGAATGGCGCCCCAATGTGCTATTGCCAGAAAAGGCGCTTCCGGCGGCCGTCATCGCCGCTAGTGGTGCTGCCAGCAATAGATTCCCATGGTTCACGGAAACGGCCATATCCTAGTCATTCCTCCACAAAATGATGTGATTATTGATGTGTTGGAAGCTTGGAAGATTAGCTATGTGATGTTGAGGTAATGATTCTCATCCCAGGTCCATACGGTGCCGCGCACGGCTCGGCGACCTCGGGTTGCCTAGGATGTGTCACCGTGTACAAATAGTCTTGTATGTTGACACTTGAATAAGAAGTATAGTTTACTCCCACTGTACCACACGTTTTTTTGTACTCCTCCAAGATGATTCTACGCTTCAGCAAACCCGGGAAGGTGTGCACCGGCCTCCCCTTGGTCCCCGTTGCCACCGGTTGTTGCCTACACCATCCGGTTGAGACGAGCACACCGCGCTTGGTTTACACTTTGTATCAGAGCCACCCTTGGCTCAGGGGTACAATCATCTACGTGGCAACCTCTCCTGGTCAGCCTAGACCAGTACGCATCTTGTCTCTTTGGCAGATTCGTGCCCAAGGCCAACCACGCACTCTGGTGACAAGGCGATAACTGGAGATCCCATTGAGGACCAAGTTGTACGAACATAAGATCACTTCTTCCGTCATGTTCTCGTTGACCATGACGTTTGACGTGCAAGGCAAAGTAACGGCAGCTGCATCATTGCAGAAATTGGTTGCCAACATGCTGGCCAAGATGGACCTGTTGGAGAAGCAAAACGTGTACCTCAATCAAGAGTTCATGAAGCATCCCATGACAACACCAGTGGCAGTTGCCACCGCAAACGGAACTACGGTGGGAGTCCCGAGCCCGCCCAAGCCTGCACCGTTCAACCCATCAAGGAAGGATGGGCCACTTCCACACGCTTGGATACTTGGACTAGAGCTGTACATCATCGCCATCGGTGTGGATGCCTCAAGATATGAGGCACGCCACAAAAATGGCGTGACCCTATTGAGAGGGGCATCGTTCGATTGGTGGACCAATGTGATGCAGTCCAATCCACACGGCAGTGGAGCAGCAATGGTTGCTGGCATTGCGGCCGCGACCGGAATCTCAACCCCACCGGCTCCAACCTAATGGAGTGGCGACCCTACTCTGAAATGGCCGACCTCGTGGAAGAAGTTCACAAAGTCGTTCATCAAGCGCTTACCGTGTGTGACTTGAGGAACAACGCGCGTGCCAAGCTGTGTCGGCTTTGCTATACTGGCGGTGTCACCGACTACACCTGCAGGTTTTGTGAAATTGTCGCCAACTGTGGCTTTGACTCCCACAAATTGTACTTCCACTACAGCAACGACCTCAAGAATGCCGCCTGCACTGTGACGGTGATGCAGAACCTCAACGATGACCTGCCGGGGATGATCGCAACAACAAAAATGCATGACTTCAGTGTACAACATGCTCATGCAAATAGCCATAACTCTTTTGGTAATGGTTACGGCAAGCGGGTCGAGAGCGACGGCACGCCCATGAAGATTGGAGCGCTGCAACAATGCAAGTGCTATAACTGTGGCAAGCCTAGCCACATTGCACGTGATTATTGGACTCCAAACAAGAGAAAAGACAAGAGTAAGTGGTAAGGGCTGGGGAAGCAAGCCATGAGGGAAGCAGAGAAAGCAACAAAGAAGTCAAGAAACGAGGAGAGCCAGGAGTAGATGGCGTTACTCCTGGCTCCTCTCAACCCAAACCGCCACCTCACCACCCACCGGAACGCCTTGCTGCAATTAAGGGGGTTTTCCGAGGTCAAGGCATGGGATACTGGGTATGGGGTGGAGCAACTTGCACATCTCTCGGAGGCATGAGTGAAAGGCGTAAAGGAGAAGGTGGGGAGTCTGCTTGTTTCTGGCAAAAACCACAGTTTTGTGAGCATGGAGTGTACTCAAAAGTGGGGCCTTACGCTCACGAGCAAGAAGTGGACCGCTAATCAAGTGGGCGGTACGATTGAATTGGGGTACCTGGTCCATCCCCTCTCCATTCGCGTGTGGAAGCTTTGCATAACGACCGTACACCTGGTGTACCCGATGAAGGATTACGATGTGATCCTCGGTTGTGAATTCCTCCACAAGTACAACCCCACCGTCAATTGGGAGGCACGTACCGTCTCAGTCAAGTTCGGAGACAAGGAGAATCCCCTGCCTATGTGGGCCGAGGAAGAGACCGCGGAAGGAGCAGACTTGCGAGGAGGAAGCGTTGCAATAGTCGGCGCCTTGCAAGGAGTAATCAGCACTTATGATGCTGAACTTGGTGCCGCTAAAGTGCGTGGTTTGAAAAAGGCAACAGTTTTTTTGGCATTCGTGTGAGACGTGGAGGATGATTTCGACGAACCATGGGACATGGCACCTGCTGTGGCGCATGAGGCAACTCGTAAGCAGCCGGGGGCCAAGACAAGTTTGTCGTGGTGCCCAAGGGGCTTTGGAAGGTATGTACGAAAGTTGAGGACGTGATCCCCGACACCCTTTCCGTGAGTCTGGCACCAAAGCGCAACATGGACCATTGTAGCACCCTCAAACCTGGAGCGCGCTCGCCTGTTTGTGTAACATACCGCATGAGCAACGCGCAGTTTCAGGAGCTTAAGAAGCAGCTGACCGAAATGAAAAAGTAGGGCTTTACCCATCCCTCCTTGTCTCCTTAGGCTGCACCTGTCTTATTTGTACAGAAAAAGATGAGAGTGGAATACCGGGCATTGAATGAGTTGACCATCAAGAGCCGGTACTTGCTTGGGGAGTATGACGCTTGGAGATTTTTCTTTGAGGTGCCGTATTGGGGATTGCGCGGCACGCAGCAGGTGATGGTTCCCGCTGTGCAGGCGCTTTGCCAGCTGATTGTAGAGGAGTCCCATGACGGTGGCCCAAGCAGCCACTTCTCTGCCATCAAGACATTGAAGACGGTGGCTCTCTTCTTTTGGTATCCCACCATGTCATCGGAGGTGACTGAATTCTGCCGGAGTTGTGACGTATGTCAATGCCACAAGGCGCGGAGGTCAACGAACCCGGGTCTCCTCCAACCCTTGTCCATCCCCGAGCAGCCGAGGCAAGACATACCCATGGACTTCATCACGTGCTTGCTAGAGAAAACGGCAGGTCACAATATGGTGTTGGTGATGTTGGATCGCTTCAGCAAGATATCGCACTTCATTGCAACGCGTGATACGGTGAGCACGGAAGGCATGACTCGGCTCTTCCTCAAGCACGTGATGTGCCTCCATGGCGTGTCTTGGTCCATTGTGAGTGACCGTGACTCGCACTTCACTAGCAACTTTTGACAAGAACTCGTGGAGCTGCAGGTGCAGCTCTCGACCAATTTTCATCCCCAAACTGATGGACAAATAGAGCGGACAAACCAGACGCTGCAGCAGCTCCTCCGTACAGTGGCTGATCCGGATGAGATGGCATAGGACCAGCGGTTGCCGGTCGTTGAACTGGAATACAACTCTTCCACGTCCGCCTCCAACGGCAAGGCGCCATTTGAGGTGGTGAACAGGACGGTGCCCACCACATCCCTCAGTTTACACGTCGCATGTAACCTACTCGCGGTGGAGTCTACCGCACGTGACTTCATGCAGATTTGGACGGCAACACTGTATGCATTGCTGAAGGTGCAAGCACAGCAGAAAATGCAAGCGGACCGCCAGCACGTAGAAAAAACGCTCAGGGTCAGTGATTGCATGCGTCAACAGCGTGCTCGTCAAGCTTTGTGGGATCTACTCGGATAAATTGAAATCCCGATGGCTTCATACGTTCGATTTACTCAAAATGCGGACACCCGTGGTGGCGCGACTGGATTTTCTGCCTTCCATGCCAGTCCACGGCATGTTCCACATCTCCAAGCTCAACATCTACCATGATCCGGCTGAGAATTTTCCTACCCTCAGTTAAGAGCCTCCCCCTCAGGTGGTCATCGAGAGCGAGCACAAGTTTGATGTGGAGGCCATCCTTCACCACAGTAGCCGTGGCCGTGGATGGGAGTACATGGTCAAGTGGAAGGGCTATGATGTCGCCTATAACTCCTGGGAGCCTGCTCGCAACTTCGAGGTTGGCAGGGTGAATGCCATCCTCCGGGAGTACCAAGAGCAAACCGGGACAGCTTACTCCTAAGGGGAGGGAGGGGGGTTGTGTAAGCTGGACAGTACCAATGGCACTGATCACGGCTTGAGGATCCCTTGAATGTGTAATCTGACTGTGGATTTGGAATCTAAAGGAAAAGACGTGCAAGTTTGACCCAATAACGGGGTCAATCCATCAAGAATTGAGGAATTTATACCTGGCCAAAGGTTGGACCGGCCGAAGGGGAAAACAGGTGACGGGAATTCATCCCCAAGGACCAATGCTCGACCCTCAAAAGACCCAAAAAAGCCAAAACGCACCTTGGGGCCTGGTTAGCCAATGAATCAAGGATCATTGAGGGCCAAGGGTACTTTGGAATGGAGCCCTGATGTTTCACTGCCAGAAATGGCTCTTCGGGCGGCCGTCACCGCCACTAGTGGTACTTCCAGCGACAGATTGCCATGGTTCACAAAAACGACCATATCTTAGTCGTTCCTCTATGGAATGATGCAATTCTTGGTGCATTGGAACTGTGGGAAGATAAAATGCATGATACTTAGGTGATAATGCTCATCCCAGGCCCATACCGAGTCACACACGGCTCGGCGACCTCGGGTTGCCTAGGATGTGTCACCATGTATACTTAGTCTTGTATGTTGACACTTGAATTAGAAGTACAATTTAACTCTGTGCAACACGTGTTCCCATGCTCCCTCAAGATGATCCTATGGTTTCACAAACTGGCCTCCCTTTGGTCGCCGTTGTCGCCGGTTGATGCCTACACCATCCGGTTGAGGCTTACACAATGGGTTACAAAGGGCTCAAAGTACCTATACTATTGGATGTAGGACCTTCTCACAGATTTTTAAAGAAGATAGTTTATAAGCTGGGTTTGTAAACCAAACCATCGTATTTGAAGGAAGAGTCGTTGCCAGGCAAACATTAATCTGTCGATCTTGCAACCACTTTCACTGCAAATCAGAATACTATAAGATGTGAGAGTCTGGAGACTTTGTCCAAGAAGTTATCAAAAGATCATTCTCAGACACAATTTCCTATACCAGAACAATCGACAAGTAGACTAGAGCAGTGGCATAATCTACGTCAGTATTTATGGAAGAAAACAACACCAGCCTGTGATTGAGTGACTCACTACGAAGCATGAGTTCTGGGAAGTTGTAAGGAAGGAAGCCACAGGGGAAGTTGCAGCAGTCGCAACCCAATGCATGCTGCCAATATCTTTGGATGTGCTCTAGCATTGTCTGCCACACAGAGCTCAAGTGGCTAGTCCACTTGGAACTAGGGAATATAGAGGAGATCGTAGTAGCCGAAGCAAAAAAAGCAGTTGCATCGGCCTTGATACCTCAAAAGTGAGAACCCATTTTGGAGGAGTTTGCACCAGTTTTTGAGGAGTTCAGAGACGCTTTTCGCGATGAGCCACCTCGAGATTTATCTCTGTAATCCAACTTTGATCACTAGATACACCGGAAGTTGGGGAGTAGACCGACGGTCAAGGGGACCTGTCGTAAGAGCATCCAAGAACCGACCAAGCTCATAAATCATCTGGAAAAAAAGCTTGGTCAGGTGTTCATCAGGCCATCAACGTCACAAAACATTGCACATAGCATTTTTGTCAAAAATAAAACAAGCTAGGAGCGAGAATTTCACAAAAATCAACCTACAAAAGAGATGTAATCATATCCATGTAGCTAATAAGGACATTGAGAAGACAGTGTCCTGAACCCGTTTTAGGCTAAACCCTATTTCACGGTTATGCCATTTTGACTCATGAACACTCTGGTTACGTTTATGGCAGTAATAAAAAACAGTAATTGAGCATACCTTGAGACCTTTGTCATCGTATACCTTGATAACCTTCGGGTGTACTGCCCCACGCCAGTGGAGAATGCTATGCATCTCAGAAAGGTTCACGTTGCAATTGTACATGAAAATCTAAAAGTGTGACTTCGATCACCATTCGATTTTGCACCACATCATTGGCGGCACAAAAATCAATATGGACCCAAAGGAAGTGGAGACAGTGGTTGATTGGCCAACACCAACCAACATTCAGAATGTCTAGTTGTTTTTTTTCAGTTTTTTAACTGCTATCATCAACATAAACAGAGGACGACGCTTGGGTGTCTGCGCCCCTCTCTTACATCACTCAAAAAAACCATCCAGTGGAGTTGGTGGGTAGCAAACAAGAAGCATTAAAATCTTTGAGAAATGCTCCGACCTCAGCACCAGTCCTAACATTGACGGATCTAACGATGAAATACATCATGGCCACCGATGGATCCGACCGAGCAGTGAGATTTTTCTTCTCCAAGAGAATGGTGGTAGAGATCAAGCAATTGCGTACATTTTGAGAAGTTTGTGTGGGTTAGAGCTGAACTACGTTATGCAATAATCCTAAATGCTGGCAGCAACCACCTTCTACGCATGTGTGTCGTCCCACTGGCAGAGTTTTGGATGCAGGCCTTACCCCCGGAGCCCTTCCGGCTACAAACATTTTACAAGTTTGACGAAGCTAAATGGTAGGTCTTCCTTGACCCCATCCTATCACCTCCTGCGGCAGCGGATACTCAGGAAAGGATTTTCAAGCAGCTATCCAGTTGCAATTCTATTCACTGCACGTTTTTTGGGGTGTGAGATTCTACCCCCTTGGCCTATGTCTGCGCGTCAGGCGCTCTCCTTCAACAAATGTACACATTGTTTAACCCTTTTCTCCCAGCAGACCAGGAGATCAGTCTCCTATGGCCTATGTGAGATTCCATAGTAACGGCTCTACCAGTAGTGAATCAGAGGGACATCTTGTCTTTTGGGGCCCTCAGGGACAAATGGGCTCCCTTCATCATAGACTCAGTGTCCATTCGTTTTAGGTTAGGAGGAGGGCAGTGGTTTACTCGTGCGATAGAGGCTGGGGAGCGAGATTTGTGCATGCAACAGTAAAGAGTAGAGAACTTTGCATCTAGGCACTTGTAGGCATTGGTCAGAGAGCCATTGTTTGGACGCTGGCATGCGAGGCGCTACACTGTGGTCACGGGCAATCCCTACTTTGGTGAATGATCGTGTCCATCCCTTACGCTGGCAGTGGATTTCTACCTCTATGCACATCTGTGGTTGGGACTTCTGCTTGGTGACTTGGTGACGCCTTGGCCACCTCTTGATGGGCTTTATCCGGCGTGGGTGACGTGTCGTCACCCAGGTGGGCACATCTCCCAAGTCCATCACGCCATCAGGGATGAGATTATGGACGTCTATAGATAGCACTCTCTCAGGGTTGGCGTGGAGCTACGAGGGGAGTTGCAGCTACCGGACGAGGAGGATGGGCTCAGGCCAGACTTGGCTATGACAAAGCAGGAGCTTGGGGCGGTTTGGGTGTTGGAGACTACGATAATGGGTTCTCTAGGCCGGGCAACGGTACATGCAGAGGAGGGGAAGGTACAGAAGTATCCGCCAGTATTGGCAGTTAGACCAGGATTGCTTTCGAGGCCCCTGGTGTAAGAGACAATGGGAGGGTTGGGGCAGTAGTTTTGGGTTTTCGTGCGGCCGTTGGCGGTCATGGGTCTGGCCTAGGGACGTCGTCCCTTAGGGGGCGTGCAGAATCATATGTGGGAGCACTAGGCTCTAGCATCAATTTCTTGGTACATTCCCATTGCTGGCATCCATTCCCAGTGTGCAGTTCTGTGACCTTTTGCGATTGAGCATGGTTTAAATGATGCACCATCACTGGCTGATCAGATGTGTTTGTCTGTGCCTCCATGAGAGCATGTGCCCTTTGGGCTCTCTGACTTGTGCTAGGTAGACTGATCCGCTGTTTGTTTCTCCCAAGAAGCATCAACAGATTCATGGATGAGGTAAAATTGTCTTGTGGGAACATTCACTTCGTAGATAAGCTTGATGCACACAAACATGGTGTACGTAGTAATGACATTGCCACATTCATCTCGTGTTTTACCAGCTCAATGCTTCTGTTCTTCCTCCAATGCTTACTTTTTCCTCCACACTCATCTAAACAATGCATTGTTGGCCCAGTGTGTAATGTAAGCAAGAGCTCTTGCTATGGGGGAACCTCTGGGAACATCATCGTCATCACCAGCTCAGGAGTAACCAATTTGGGTTGCCAGGACCATATATGCCATGTAGAAGAGACACAAAACGTCGGAGACGTCCCACCGTTGACACCCCATGGCTTAGAGTGATGCGCGGAATTCCTTACTCAAGAGTTGGTGAGAAAACACAAGTAGCCGTGGTTAGGAAGCGAGAGCTGGCGGGCGTGGTGCCAACAGTGCAAGAGGCACATCGACCCCACGCCACCAACCGGAGATTGAGCCCAACCTCTGAGCATGGAATCAAGGGCAGCTACTCACCATGACAAAGTATTAGTCTAGTCAGGTGGCCCCCTAAGGATCAGCATCCGGTACGCTGAAAAAAAAAAGATTATATCCCCAATCTAAACACACAAAACTTGGAGATGGCCCTGGCATCCTAAAGTGTCTAAGGGCCAGAGCTCCCATGAGCAAGGTGTTGGTTTTCACGCATCTCTCACTGTGCTCTGTTGTGTCCCCCCGGCTTTTGTACATAGGCGTACAGATGACTGGTGGCGAGACGCAACGCTAATGGAGTGTCGTCTAGTGAGGCCGACGCACGCTGAGGCCTACACGCAATTTGCTGGAGCCTCCTCCCTCCAACGTGCTCAGCTCCATCGGCAGACCTCCTCTGCAGTCGTGCCGCCGGCAGCCTTTGTCGATGCATATGCTTTCTACATGCATCCAGTGCTGGATCTGATTACACTGTTGCATTCTCAGCGCTGTATTCTGCATAGGGTCCAAGTTTCATGATTATCAGGCACTGTTGGTACCGGGGACTAGGGTAGACGCTGCCAGGGTTTAGGTGGCCATGACTCTTGACTGCTGTTTTTCTAGCTGATTCTAACCGCACGACAGCGCTTACAGTGGCAGTTTTATGGCATGGTCCATTTTTCAGGCGAAACGGACAACGCCCGAGTTTTGGGCTGTCAGTTGTCTGGCAGGGCTCACCGAGAAAACCTTTCCCGCCAGAAAACGGAATTTTTCTTCTGATTGGCTGGTGAGCTGAGTAACAAGCTCTACAGAGCTGGGGGGAGGCTAGTTCTTGGAGGGGTCTCCCATTGTTGTTCATTCTCAGATCTTAATCAGCCATTTCCTGTTTTTAGCTGTTGTTTGGCGCTAACTCTGGCGTGCGCAGTTCTGAGTAGCAAACACCAGAGCCATCAAACTTTGGCTCAAGTGTAGCAGACTGAGGAGGCAGCTTGAGCAACGAGCTTGGGTTCCCGGACGCTACACCAACAACGCTGCTGCTCCAACATGTTGCTATAGCAGATTTCAAGTTTGGTATCAGAGCCAGAGTGCAACACAAGCAGCAGAACACCGGCAAAAAGGTCTAGTCTATCCCGGCGATCCCCAGAGCGCGCCCGTGCAGGGGGAATGCTGCCGGATTTTTTCCGGCAGCGTTGACCCACTGGGTGGCATCGTAAAAACGCTCCCGACGTGAGGGAATGCTGCCAAAATGTTTTGGGCAGCNGCAGCACTGACCCCAGGATGGTGGTAGCATTGGTGGACGCGCGGCCGCCACGCAGGACCAACGCTGGAGCGGCATCGATGCACGTGGCAATGACACCAGGAAACTGACTCTGTTGCTGCCAGTGCAGCAGCAGCAGCAGCAGCACGCAGCAAGTACACGCAGCGAGCAGCTAGCAGCGGTACCAGCAGCAAGCAGTTGCGACTACAGCAAGTAGCAATAGCAGCAACAGTAGCATGCGGTAGCAGTTGCGAGGAGCAAGCAGCAGGAGTAGCCGGTAGTAGCAGCAACAGCAAGCAACGGCAATTGCAAGCAGCAGCATCAGCAGCAGCCGACAGCAACACCAGCAGCAGCCAACAGCGGCAAGCAGCAGACAGCAACAGCCAGCAGCAGCAGCTGCAATAGCTACCGGCAGTAGCAGCAGCAGGTGCTCGCAGCTTGCTCCTCACAACAAGTAGTGAGTAGAGAGCAGCCAGCTCACTGCTTGTAGTGAGCAACGAGCAGTGAGCAGGGACGAACAAAACAATACACACACACACACACACACACACACACACAC
>SZWC01011687.1:68417-84483 GCA_023375785.1 Penium margaritaceum
CAGAGTCAATCAAAGAGCACGGTTGTTATATCCTCACACTTACGAATAACTACTCTCACTATCGCTGGGCCTTCTGCCTTTGGCAGAAGAGCGACGTCGCTCCCACCATTTGGG
This sequence comes from Penium margaritaceum, assembly GCA_023375785.1. Lineage (NCBI taxonomy): Eukaryota > Viridiplantae > Streptophyta > Zygnematophyceae > Desmidiales > Peniaceae > Penium > Penium margaritaceum. The sequence goes on from SZWC01011687.1 coordinate 68,532, forward strand.
AATGGCTTATCCATGCTGAGCGTGAGTATGGTTGCCTTCTTTGTCGCTTCTACTCTCATCATGGGGGAGAATTTCTGGGAGCGACCACACTCTTTTGCGCCTCCCGTGGCTTCCATCATGAGACGTCGGCGCCTTACACACCAGCCCAGAACGGCGTCTCTGAGTGGTGAAATAACACCATGGCCAACACCGTCCGCACCATGCGGGTCGAGTATGGTCTCTCTGACGGCTTCTTCTTCGAAGCCATGACCTATATGACATGGGTTTGGAACCGGATTCCCCACACACCCATTCTCCGCCAGTCCACACCATACCAGCACTGGTGTGGAGAGCAAGCCGGCCTCCGTCCCGCCTGCGTCTGGGGTTACGTAGCCATCGTGTGGGGGCATGCCCCACACCAGGGTGGCAAGCTCAAGCCTGGCGGTCGTCACTACACCTTCCTTGGCATCTTGCGTCACTCAAAGGCATGGAATTTCTGGGATCCCACTCGGCACTGCATCGTCGAGTCCCGGGACGCCTTCTTCTTTGAGGATATGTTTCCTTACAACCTCGTTTGCTTAGGTACGTTGATGTTCCTCCCGTTGCATGGGGGGAGTGGTGGGTCCATCCTCCGTCTCATCGTCTGCGCCTGCGGTTCCTTCTGCGTCGACTACCCCGTCTATGTCCGCCAGCCCCTCAAGGCCAGCAGCCCCTTTTGTGTCCGCCAACCCCTCCGGGTCGGCTGCCCTGTCCGTGTCCGCCAGCCCCTCAGGGCCGGCTGCCCCGTCCGTGTCCGCCAGCCCCTCAAGGCCAGCAGCCCCTTTTGTGTCCGCCAACCCCTCCGGGTCGGCTGCCCTGTCCGTGTCCGCCAGCCCCTCAGGGCCGGCTGCCCCTTCCGTATCCGCCAACCCCTCCGGGCCAGCTGCCCTGTCCGTGTCCGCCAGCCCCTCAGGGCCGGCTGCCCCATCCATGTCCGCCAACCCCTTAGGGCCGCCTGCCCCGTCCGTGTCAGCCAGCCCCTGAGGGACTGCTGCCCCATCTGTGTCAGCCAGTCCCTCAAGGCTAGCTACCCCATTTGTGTCCGCCAACCCCTAAGGGCCGACTGCCTCATCCCTGTCCACCAATCCCTCAGAGCTGGCTGCCCCGTCCGTGTCCCCCAGCCCCTCAGGGCCGGCTGCCCTGTCCGTGTCCGCCAACCCCTCAGGGCCGGCTGCTCGGTCCGTGTCCGCCAGACCCTCAAGGCCGGCTGCCCCGTGCGTGTCCACCAGCCCTTCAGGGTCGGCTGTCCCGTCCGTGTTTGTCAGCCGCTCAGGGCCGGCTGTCCCGTCCGTGCCGACACGCTACACACGTGGTCCGGCTGGGAGCCTCCAACCCAGGCCGACAATGAGCACTCAAGCTGCCTCCACGCGCCCTCTTGTGTCATGACCGCCTATCACCCCACGAGGCTCCTTGTTGCCTGGCAGACCCACTCCCACAATCGTGAGTGGGGACCCGACACCAAGGCGCTTGGCTTGGCCACATTGTGAGCCGTCACTCACCTGCATCCGGGGTCGGCTTTGGGCTACACCTTGCTCCATCAGGAAAACTGAAGTGTCATTATGGCTATACTCACGTGCTTGCCACTTGGAACACGAGACGCATACGCCCTCAGTGACCGTCCCACAAAGCGACCAGTGGACCCAACCACCCCACGGGAGACCCGGGCGTCTCCCAAGACCGCACATTGGGAGACTGCATGTGCCGATGAGCTTGCTGCCACTCAACAATATCAAGTCTATGAGCTTATCGACCTTCCCCCTGGCCGAAAGGCCATCGTCGCCAAGTGGATCCTCCAATGAAAGTGGAAGCCAAACGGGTCACTGGACAAGTACAAGGCCCATCTTATGACCGAGGGATTTGCTCAGGTCCTTGGGGTCAAATATGACCAGATCTTCACCTCGGTCGGTCGTTTGTTGACTAGCCGAGCTATGTTCAACCTGGTTGTCCAATACGGGTGGGAGCTGCATCGGATGGATGTGAGCAACGCCTTTCTCCATGGTTCACTGGAAGGCAAGGAGCTCTACATGGTGTAGTCCCCCGGCTTCGACGATGGCTCCGGCAAGGTCTGGAAGCTGCGGAAGGCCCTCTACGGCCTGAAGCAGTCACCACGCTGCTAGAACCAGGAGATCAGTTGCACACTTCTTAGCAGCTGCCTCCTTTGCAGCTCTGTTGACCCTGCACTGTTCATCATTCTACAAGGCTAGCCCTTCGTCGCCTTCCTGGTCCATGTCGACAACTTGCTCATCGCATCCCCGGAGGCAGCGGCCATCCAGCGGGTCAAGGACCTGATGCATGCTGCCTACCAGATGAAGGGCCTTGGGTCAACACGAGTCTTTCTGGGCATGAAGCTTGAGCATGATCGGTACATGGGCATCGTGCACGTCCATCAGGCCACCTACGTCATGAACCTGTCCGGGCGCTTCACTGAGGACCTACCCCTCGTGCCAAGAGCATCCTCACCCATGTCACCCGATGGTCAGGCAATGCTCAAGAGCTCTGATCCAACCGTGGTGGGGCAGCAAGTGGATGTGACCACATACTTACGTGTCATCAAGTCACTCATGATCCAGGTGACGACAATGCGTCCAGACATTGCGTTCGCTGTCAACCTCCTCGCACAGTTCTCTCACGAGTCGCGTCACCTCCATTTTGAGGCCATGATCCGATTACTACGCTTTGTTGTCTTGACTCTACCGCAAGGTCTCATGCTCCATCGACAGCTGTCCGTTGTAGTGACAGGCTATCCTGACAGTGACTTGGCTGGCAGTCTGTGCGGTAAGAGTTGAACTGGCTGGATCTTTCTTGTAGGTGGCACGGTTATGTCCTGGCTTAGCGGCAAGCAAGGTTGCATTGCACGTATCTCTACTGAGGCTGAGTACGTGGCACTTCGTTTTGGTGTGTGTGAGAGCGTGCGGCTGGGTTGCCTTCTGTCCGAGCAGTGTCAGTGAGTCCCGTCCACAACACACTGAGGCTACATTGTTACAATGAGAGTGCCATGGCCATTGCTGACAATGACGGCGTGCATCACACTTGAACAAAGCACATAAACATCGAGTATCACTATGTGCATTCCTTGTTGCATGACGACAGCATCACCATTGCGTGGATTGAGATGGCACGGTAGTTGGCTGAATTCTTGACCAAGGCACTGAAGCTTGACTCATTCAAGAAGNTGTGAGAGCGATTGGTGTGCGTCTGTGAGGTGCTCTCTCTCTCTCTCTCTCTCTCTCTCTCTCTCTCTCTCTCTCTCTCTCTCTCTCTCTCTCTCTCTCTCTTTCTCTCTCTCTCTCTCTTCACCTGTCTGCTTTGTCTCTGTGTTCTCAGCTTGTCCATGTGCACTACGCCTGTGAGTCATGGGGGAGTGCTGGTTTTCATGCATCTCTCACTGTGCTCTATTTTGTCCTCCCAGATTGTGTACATCGGTGTGCAGATGAATGACAGCGAGACACGACGCTGATGAAGTGTCGTCCGGTGGGGCCGACGCACGCTGAGGCCTACACGTAGTTTGTTGAAGCCTCCTCTCTCCAACGTGTTCAGCTCCAATGGCAGACCTCCTCGGCAGTCGTGCTGCCGGCAGTATTCGCCACTGCATATGCCGTCTGCATGCATCCAGTGTTGGTTCTGATTGCACTGTTTCATTCGCACTGTTTTGTTATGCATAGGGTCAAGGTTTCATGATTTTCGGGCATTGTTGGTACCGGGGACTAGCATAGACGCCGCCAGAGTTTAGGCGGCCATAATTCTTGTCTGCTATTTTTCGTGTTGGTTCTAACCGCACGACGGCGTTTGCAGCGGCAGTATTATGGTATGGTTCATTTTCAAGCAAAACGGGCGATGCCCGGGTTTTGGACTATCAGCCGTCTGGGAGGACTCCGCAAGAAAACCCTGCCTACCAAAACATGGACTTTTTTTCTGATTGGCTGGTGAGCAGAGTAACAAGCTCTACAGAGCTGGGGAGAGGCTAGTTCTTTGAGGGATCTCCCATAGTTGTTCATTCTCAGTTCTTAATCAGTCATTACCAGTTTTCAGCTATTGTCTGGCGCTAACTCTGGCGCGCACAGTTCTAAGTAACAAACACCAGAGCTCTCAGACTCCAACTCTAGTGCAACAAACTGAGGGGGCAGCTTAAGCAGCGAGCGTGGGTTCCCGCACGCTGCATCAATATGTTGGTTTTTGTCTCACATCTCTCACTTTTACTCTGTTGTGTCCTCTCGGCTGGTGTACATCAGCGTGAAAATGACTGACAATGAGACGAGACGCTAATGGAGTGTCGCCCGGTGGAGTCGACGCACGTTGAGGCCTACACGCAGTTTGCTAGAGCCTCCTCCCTCCTTCATGCTCAGCTCCATCCACAGACCTTCTCCGCAGTCGTGCCGCCGACAGGTACTGACGCTGCATATGCTGTCTGCATGTGTCCAGCACCACGTTTGACTGCGCTGCTGTGTCCGCAGTGCTATGTCATGCCTAGGGTCCAAGTTTCAAAGTTTTTGGGCACTGTTGGTACCATGGGTTAGCGTAGATGCTGCCTGGGTTTAGGCAGCCATAACTCCTCACTACTTTTTTTCTAACTAATTCCGACAGCACGTCTGCGTTTGCGGCCTGCGTGTTATGGTATGGTCCGATTTTCAAACAAAACGGACGACGCCCGGATTTGGGTTGTCGCCCGTCTTGCAGGGCTCACGGAGAAAACTTGCCTGCCAGAAAATAGGTCTCTTTTCTGATTGGCCTAGAAACTGAGTAACAAGCTCTATAGAGCTCGGGGGGAGCTCGATTTTGGAGGGGTCTCCCATTGTTGCTCATTCTTGATTCCTAATCAGTTACTTCCATTTTTCAGCTACTTTCTGGCGCTAACACTGGCACGCGCATTATTGAGTAGCAAACACAGAGCACTCACACTTAGACTCTAGAGCGACAGACTCAGAGGGCATCAGACTAAGCAACGAGCGTAGAGGCCCGCACGCTGCTTTAACAACGCTCCTGCCCCAACCTGCGCTCTAGCACAGTTTCCAGTTTGGTATCAGAGCCGGAGCGTAGCAGCAATAGCAGATGACTAGCGTACAGGTGCCTGACTACGCCGGCAGACCCCAATACACTCTAGTGCAGGGGAAATGCTACCGGATTTTTCCCGGCAGCATTGACCCGCATGGTCGCGGCGTCAATTTTTTTCCTTCGGCCACCAGGCCAGGGAAAATGCTGCCAGATTTTTTCTGGCAGCACTGACCCCCACGCGTGACGCGGGGAGGTGAGCGGCAGGCCGCGTCAGGCACATACTGTCGACAACACACATGGAGACATCATCCAGGTGCAGTGACTGGCAACAACAGCAAGCAGCAACAGCAGCCTGCAGCAGTAGCAGCAGCAACCATTGGCAGCAGGAGCCACGAGCATCCGTGCGCAGCAGTAGTAGCCAGCAACAGCAGCTCGCAACAGCAGCAGCCCGCAGCCCCAAGCAGCAGTAGTAGCAACTTGCAGAAACAGCAGCAGCAACTCGCAGCATGAGCACCAGCAGCAGTAGCAAATAGCAGAAGCAGCCGGCTGTAGCAGTAGCAGCAACGAGGAGCATGCAACAATAGCCGACAGCAGCCAGCAGCAGCATCTGTAGTAGCCGCGAGCAGAAGCAGCAGCAGTTGCTTGCATCAAGCAACGAGCTACAAGCAGCCAGCATGCTGCTTGCAACTATCAACGTGCAGCAAGCAGCAAGCAGCAAGCTCATTGCTCACAGCTTATTGCTCACAACGAATAGCAAGCTCACTGTGACGAACGAAGGGAAAAAAAAGAACGCAAAAAAAGTCTCCAACCCCACAGGTGGCCATGCAGCGGCTGCAGCCACCACCACAACCGCTGTAGCAGCCACAGCAGCCGCAGCAGCACGCAGCAGCTCAGCCGTAGCAGCAGCAATAGCAGCAGTAGCAACTATAGTAAGTGCTGCTGCAACAGCAGCCGTAGCAGCTATAACAGCAAAAGCAGCAGTAACAACAACAACAACAACCGCTGCTACCACAACTGCTGCAGCAGCAACAGCAGCACCAGCAGTAGCTGCAATAGCAACATCAGCACCAGCAATAGCTACAATAGCAGACCAGCAGCAATAGTAGTAGCAACGGCAGCAACAGCAGCAACTGCCCTGCAACCGATACAACAGCGGCTCCAACAACAGCCGCTACTTGCGTCAGCCTTCTTTAGCTGACGTCACTACTGAAGTCACCACGAACATCATCAACAAAATAAAAACATTTTATAGTAGCAACCGTGTCGATAACGCAGCAACAACTACTAATGACAACCATCCTAGGTTGACTTCACTGCTGATGTCACTACTAACATCAGCAGCACACATAACAAAGAAAAAGGTACAAGGAGGAGAACCATGGCAGAAAACAAAGATGGGTCTACCTCTGTTGGAGGACCCCCTTCTTACAACAGTCGCAGTAATTGCAACAGCACCAACAACTGCCACTACTAAAACAACAACAGGAACGGTAGTAGCAGTAACGATAGAGGCAGCAGCATTAGTAGCAGCAACAGCAGTAGTAGTAACAGCCATGACAATAGTAGCAATAGCACCAACAGTAGCAGGTGCAACAGTAGTAGCAGTAGCAACCACGACAGCAGCCACAGTAGCAGTAATAGAAACAGCAACAGCCACAGTAGTAGCAGTAGCAGCAACAGCAACTGCAGTAGTAGCAACAACACCAACACCCTGCCGGCTCTGTCGTAGGTCATGTTTGCTTGACAGATCCGCTCGCCACTTTGTGCCAGCAGCTCGTAATTCAGACACAGCAGCTAGCGGCACTGCAATTGCCAACACCACCGCCGCAATAGTAGCCGCAGCAACAACATCAGCAGCCGCCGCCGCAGTAGCATCAACAGTTGCCATAGCACCTGCAACAACGTCAGCAAGCACCGTTTTTCCCACCCGGGTACGTGAGTCGTGCAGTCTCCTATGCCACAGAGTACCTGGCATGGCAACACACCCAGCGCCAGCAGCAAACAGTGACGTCATTCCTAAGCCCCAAACTAGGTGCCGGCTGCAGGCCAAAGGAACTCAAAACCCCGCTGCCACCGCCTCACACTGGCGACAAGTTCCGGAGCTGGCAGCTCAGCTTCCGGATCTGGGCACAGGGTGAGTGCTTGTGGCCTTACTATGTCCTACACTTCGACTCCACCCAAGCCGGCCAGGTCTATGATCCTCGTCGCGCTGTGCGCGCACTGATCCCTGTGGCCCCTCCAGGTGCACGTCTTGCCCTTGAGCCCTTCCTCGGCGACCTCACCACTGGCGCAGTCCCTGACCCGGCAGCAGCGTGGCACGTACTCACACGCCCTCATCACCTGTCCAGTGACGTTAAGACCAGCGGCCTGCTCCGGGAGTTCAACTCCCTCCCCATGCGGGAGATCGAGACGGCCACCTCCTAGTGGCATCACGCAGAGGACCTCCTGTACCGCCTCGAAGACGCCATGCCACCCCCTATCTAAGCGCTCTTGACCATCAAGTGCAGTGCCACCAACCCCTTCTCCGACGTCTTCATCCACTATTCCCAGGACGTCCTTGCCGCGATGGCTGCCCAGGGTACCCTCATTCCCTGGGTGTACGAGCTCTTCCTATGCATTGAGTAAGCTTGTCAGGAGTCACACATCCATCCCTTGGAGTCCCTTGCCTCTCCTGTCGTCGCCTCTGTAGCTATCGCCGCCCCTGCAGCAGCACCGTCTTCCAGCGTCTCCTCAACTGGCAAGAAGAAGAAGACGGGCAAGAAGGGCAAGGGTCCTCCGCAGCAGACTAGCGGATCCGGCAGCGCTAGCCTCGTCTACCACAATTGTGGCCAGTCTGGACACGGGTGGTACACGTGTCTGCACCCGAATGACGAGGCTTTGGGTTATCGCCACCATGCGTCGCAAGCACAAGCGTCACCTTGCTACCACTGGCGTGACCGTCGCTGCTCCTGCCACATCTGCACCACCCACGACGGCCCCACAGCAGCTTCCTCTACAGTCGTCCGCACCCGCTACTTTGTCCTTGGCACCTTCCTTCTCCTCCTTGCACTACGGCGCCGTTACATTGCAGTCGGTCCACTCCGTCGGACCCTCCGCCTGCGAGCGACAGCTGGAGCAGTTCATCGCATTCCAGCTCGACCTTCCTTGCCCTCCTCCCCAGGGAAGTGCGAGTTGCATAGTCGCTAGTTCCTCCCTATCCCGCATGATAGAGTCGGTGTTATGATGATGTCATGTATCTCCGTCCGTCCCAACCTCTACTGTGCCTTGCCCCCTTGCTCCTCTTCATGATGATATCGCCTGGATGGATGACTTGCAGTCCCGGTTCGCACCTCTGTCCACTTCGTCAGCATTTCTTGCCCATTTCCATGTGGCTATCAGTGGCCTGGCCACACCGGTCCAGGATCCCTCAAAGACCTGGATCATTGACTTCGGGAACACGCATCACATGAGGGCCTTGCACGAGGCTTTCAGTGTCCTTGGTCCCACCACCGATGTCACCGGGGTCCAGACGGGTTCAGGTCATGTGTTACCCGTTCGTGGTGTCAGCGTCGTTCGTTTCCGTGGTCCAGCTGATGATGTCTTCTTGACTGGCATTCTCTTTTACCCTAGCCTAGAGCTCAACCTCCTGTCTGTCACCGCCCTTGATTGCATGAGTATGGAAATTTTGCATTTGTGTGGTGTGGACACTGTGTCGTTGCGTCCGTCCGGTTGTGTCGTTTTGCATGCCACCGCCCATGACAACTTGTGGTACGTACCGTACCTGTCAGCTTCTACCTCTGTTCCCTCTTTGTTGGCAGACACTAGCCACATGTTTGTTACTAGCACACTATCTTCGCAACACACGCATCTCTTGCATCGCCGCCTCTGTCACGTCCACTCTGCCGCTGTTGATAGCATGCTTTGTACGCAGCCAGCCACGGGCCTTGACCTAGCCTCCTTTCCTCTACCATGTCCCACCGAGTGCATTGATTACACTCAAGGGAAGATGTACCGTTCCACCTACCCCCTCTCTGCCTCTCAAGCGTCTACCCCGCTCAACCTGGCTCACTCTGATGTCATGGTTCCCCTCCCGACAGACTCAGTCGGCGAGCATGGTCGTTATATCCTAATACTTACGGATGATTATTCTCGCTATCACTGGGTATTCTGCCTTCAGCAGAAAAGCAACGTCGCTCCCACCATTCGAGACGGTCTTGTCCATGCTGAACGCGAGTGTGGTCTCCCTCTCCGCCGCTTCCATTCTGATTGTGGGGGTGATTTTCTGGGGGAGACCACAATCTTCCTTGGCTCCTGTGGTGTCTATCATGAGACTTCGGCGCCTTACACGCCGACCTAGAACGGCGTCTCTGAGCAATAGAACCGCACCATGGCCGACGCTGTCCGCACCATGTGGGTCAAATCCAGCATCTCTGGCGGCTTGTACTTCGAGGCCATGACCTTCATGACGTGGGTCTGGAACCGGATTCCCCAGGGACCCATTCCCCATGAGTCCACCCCATACGAACACTGGTGTGGAGAAAGCGCCGACCTACGTCCGGCCCGGGTCTGGGGCTGCGTAGCCATCGTGTGGTTGCCTGCCCCACACTAGGGTGGCAAGCTCGAGCCTCGCGGTTGTCTGTGTACCTTCCTTGGCGTCTCGCGTCAGTCGAAGGCATAGCACTTCTGGGACCCCACCCGACACTACATCGTCAAGTCTCGTGATACCCTCTTCTTTAAAGACCTATTTCCCCGTGACCTCGCTCGCTCCGGCTTGTCAATGTTTTTCCCGTATCGTGGGGGAGTGGTGGGCCCGTCCTCCGTCCAGCTGCGTCTGGACGTTCCATCGTCCGCGCCCGCGGGTCCGTCTACAACGGTTGCTGCATCTATGTCCGTCAACCCCTCAGAGCCGGTTGCCTCATGCGTGCCCACCAACTCCTCAGAGCCGGTTGCCTCATCCGTGCCGGCCAGCTCCTCAAGGCCAGTTGCTCCATCCGTGCCCGCCGTCGCCTTAGGGCCGGTTGCCCCGTCCGTGCCCGCAAGCCCCTCAGGGCCGGTATCCCCGTTCGTATTCGCCAGCCCCTCAAGGCCGGCTGGCCCATCTGTGTCCAACAGCCCTAAAGGGTTGGCTGCCCCATCCGCGTCCGCCAGCCCCTCAGGGCCGGCTGCCACGTCCGTGTCCGACAGCCCCTTAGGTCTGGCTGCCCCGTCCGCGTCCCTCAGCACCTCAGGGCCGATTGCCCCGTCCGTATCTGCCAGCCCTCCAGGGCCGACTACCCCATCCATAACAGCGCGCTATACACGTGGTCCTTCTAGGAGCCTCAGACCCAAGCCAACAGTGAGCACTTAGGCCGCCTCCTCATATCATCTCACACCACGACCCCCTGTCATCCCACGAGCCTCCTCACCTCATGTCAGAACCACTCCCATGGTCGTGAGTGGGGACCCCCGCACCAAGGCACTTGGCTCAGCCACACTTTCAGTCATTGTTGACCTACATCCAGGATCACCTTTTGGCTATGCCTTGCTCCATCAGGAGCACTTTTATGCCATTGTGGCCACGCTCACGCTGATGACACCAAGGGTGCGGGACGCGCACGCCCTCATTGTCTGTCCCACGGAGCGATCGGAGGACCCAGCCACCCTTCGTGAGGCTTGGGCGTCTCCCAAGGCTGCTCACTGGGAGGCTGCATGCGCCGACGAGCTTGCCGCCATTCGGCGGCGCCATTTGGCGTCTTTGACCTCGTGACCTCCCCCCGGGCCGTAAGGCCATAGGCGCCAAGTGGATTCTCCAGCGAAAGTGGAAGCTAGACCGGTCCTTGGACAAGTACTTGTTGGCTTGTCTCACAACCAAGGGGTTTGCTCAGGTCCCTGGGATCGAGTATGACCAGATATTCGCCCCGGTCGGTTGGTTCTCCACTAGCCAGTCGTTATTCAGCCTTGTTGCCCAGCACGGGTGGGAACTACATCAGATGGATGTGAGCAACGCCCTTCTCAATGGTTCACTAGATGACGAGGAGCTCTACATGGTGCAGCCTCCATGCATTGACGATGGCTCCAGGAAGGTCTGGATGCTGCGGAAGGCCCTCTACGGCTTGAAGCAGTCACCGCGCTCTTGGAACCAAGAGATCAGTCGTACGCTCCATACCGGGATCTGCGACCCCGTTCTGTTCATCTGTCCGTGAGGTCACACTCTCGTCATTGTCCTGGTCTATGTCGACGATCTGCTCATCGCCGAATGCAGCTGCCATCCAGTGGGTCAAGGACCTGCTGCATGCTGCCTACCAGACAAAAGACCTCAAGCCAGCAGGAGTCTTTCTGGGCATGGAGCTTGTGCATGATCACCCCGTGGGCATCTTGCATGTCCATCAGGCCGCCTACGTCCACACCTTGTCCGGGCGCTTCGCTGAGGACCTTCCCCTTGTGCCGAGAGCATCCGCACCCATGTCGCCCGATGGTGAAGCGATGCTCTAGAGCTCTGATCCAGCCGTGGTGGGGGAGCCAATAGACGTGACCACGTATTTGTGCGTCATCGAGTCACTGATGTTCCTGGCAACGACGGCGCGTCCAGACATTCCGTTCGTCGTCAACCTCCTTGCACAGTTCTCGCAAGAGCCGCGTCACCTCCACTTTGAGGTCGCAAACTGAGTGCTACGCGAAGTCGATTCTGCCCCACAGCAAGGCCTCATGTTTCGTCGACAACCGTTTGTTGTGACGACGGGATACACCGACAGTGTCTGGGCCGGCAGTCGGGGTGGTAAGAGTCGTACTGGCTGGATCTTCCTTGTTGGTGGAACGACTGTATCCTGGCACAACGTCAAGCAAGGCTGCATTTTGTGTAGCACTGCTGAGGATGAGTATGTAGTCCTTGGTTCTGGCGCTTGTGAGAGCGTGTGGCTGCGGCGCCTATTGTCCGAGCTGCGTCAGTCAATGCCGTCCATCACGTTGCACCGTGACAATGAAAGTGTCATGGCCATTACTGACAATGACGGCGTGCACCACACTCGCACAAAGCACATCAATGTCGAGTATCACTATGTGCGTTCGTTGTTGCATGACGGCAGCATTAACATTGAGTGGGTTGAGACAGCAGAGCAGTTGGCTGATTTCTTGACCAAGGCACCGAAGCGTGACTCGTTCAAGAAGGTTGTGAGTGCAGTCGCCGTGCGTCCGTGAGGTTCTCTCTCCCTGTCCACTTAGTCTCTGTGCTCTCTGCCCGTCCACGTGCACTGCGCCTGTGAGTCATGGGGGAGTGTTGGTTTTTTTCTCACATCTCTCACTTGTACTCAGTTGTATCCTCCCGGCTTGTGTACATCGGCGTGCAGATGACTAACGATGAGACGCGACGCTATTTGAGTGTCGCCCGGTGGAGCCCACGCACGTTGAGGCCTACACTCAGTTTTCTAGAGCCTCATCCCTCATTCGTGCTCCACTCCATCAGCAGACCTCCTCGGCAGTCGTGCCAACGAAAGGCAATGTCGCTGCATATGCTATCTACACATGTCCAAGACCACGATTGACTTGCGCTGCTGCATCCACAGTGTTATGTCATGCCTATGGTCCAAGTTTCATGATTTTCGGGCACTGTTGGTACCGGGGGTTAGCGTAGATGTTGCATGGGTTTAGGCAGCCATAACTCCTCACTGTTTTTTTTCTAGCTAATTCTGACCGCACGACTGTGTTTCCAGTAGGCCTGTTAAATCGAGATTGAGATTGAGATTCTCGATCTCTAACTCATTTTTTTGTACTTCGGTACGAGATGTCTCGTCCCGGGTACAGAGGACGAGAAAATCTCGTTCTCGTATCGATGCGCATTTCCCTAGTCTCGGTCTCGTCTCGTCTCGGTCTTGCTCTAGTCCGAGAAAATCTCGAATCGTCCGCCTTGCGAGTGACAAACAAAACGACAAAGTAAGCTGCCGAAAGTGAAGTCACCGCGAAAATGCTTCGCGGCGAATTCACTCTGATTGCGAGCTATGTTACAGCTATAGTGTACATTTGTTTCTAATCAGACTATCCAGTTTGAAATTCAAACCCTAGATTGTACAGATTACACGTCGCTCCCTCTGCCACCTCGCCTGACGACTCCAGACTTGGACCACTAGACACGAAGAATCTTCAGGACTAACCGGCAGTGTTTGGTACGTGGAGCGAGCTTACGTGGACACAAAAAATGTGCTTGAAGAGTTTTTTTCTATTACCGGTGATGTACAAAATGTGTTAACGAGCTAAACAGTGAGNGGTACGAGAATCTCGTCCCGATCTCGCACGACACAGGACATGTCTTGGTCTCGTCTCGTCTCGCGCCAGTCAAATCGAGACTGTCTCGCGTAGTGCGGTACGAGACGAGACGAGAAAAAATTGAGACAGTCGAGATCGAGACTGGTCTCGATCTCGATTTGACAGCACTAGTTTGCAGCGTGCGTATTATTGTATGGTCCAGTTTTCAGGCAAAACGGACGACGCCCGGGTTTGGGTTGTCGCCAGTCAGGCAGGGCTCACCAAGAAAACGTGCCTGCCAAAAAACAGGTATATTTTCTGATTGGCTTAGAAACTGAGTAACAAGCTCTACAGAGCTGGGGGGAGCTAGATTTTGGAGGGGTCTCCCATGGTTGCTCATCCTTGATTCCTAATCAGTTACTTCTAGTTTTCAACTACTTTGTGGTGTGAACACTGGTGTGCGCATTTGTGAGTAACAAACCCAGAGCACTCAAACTTAGACTTTACAGAGGCAGACTGAGGGGGCAACAGACTAAGCAACGAGCATGGAAGCCCGCACACTGCATCAACAACGCTACTGCCCCAACCTGCGCTCTAGCACAATTTCCAATTCAATAATGTTGCTGCCCCAACCTCCTGCTATGGGAGATTTCAAGCTCAAGGGTCTTGAGAGAGGACATGTCAAGTGGCTGAGAGCCACGACTTGGGCAAGTGTTGTTGCTGGTTGAGTGAATGGGGTCCTTCACCAATGTGTCTCCCACTGCGTGGAAGGAGTGTCTGCATAGTCAACCACTTCTTCTCATGTACAAGCGTGATAGAGAAGGAGCATGTGGAGCAAGACAAGAGGGAATTATAGGTGTGATTGTTGTGCTTTGTGCCGTTCCTGTACAGTTTACTGTGACCACTCGGCCGTGTCCATACTCGTGCAAATCCCTGAGGCAGGCGGCCCTGGTGACACCGGCGCGACGACAGGCCGCGGACTACCCGCCTGGAGCTGACCGACCACTGTTCCATAGCCCCACATGTCACCGGGACTCCTTGCTGTGCCTTCTACGTCTTGCAGGCGCCTTTCGGCGGACTGGGCATGAGGCCCATTTGCATGTTTTTGCATTGTATACTCACTGTCAGTCGATGGATGCATGCATGTGACCAGTCGCTGCGTCCGTCCTTTGATTTTGCACGTCTAGGTTCAGACGGCGTAGGATTCTGACATGTGTGCGCAGAGTTACGGCCAAAACAGTGGTTTTCGGCCGGTTTTAGGACAGCTCTTGGACTGCCGCGTGCGACACCCGCCGTGCGCCGTGGCAGGTACTTATGCCCTGGACCTTTCAGTTGTCATTTCTCTCTACATATGCTATATTGAAGCTTTTTGACACTGTGCCTTGTGTCTCCTAGCCAAACCCTTGCCGTTGTGTGTACGACCTATGACTGTCGTCACCATCTGACCAGGCACTGACGCCCGGTCAACGGCTGTGTTGCTAGGAAGCTTCCACGCAGTTTCTCATGGTATCAGAGCAGTGAGACAGTTCTCACTGAGCTGCGCAGCAGAGACGCAGCAGAGCAGCAGCAGTGAGAGTCACCGCTGTAGCAGACCTTCTGGGACCTGTTGGAGACGGCCGGTCGCCGTCGACGTACTCCACCCACCACGAGAGATCGCAGCTGCTGAGGCAGCAGCATCGGCGCGTACCACCACGCAGAGGTGTGTGGCGGCTGCGGTGCGTGCAGCCGCCCCTCCCTCCACAGCCGCAGCAGCAGAGCAGCAGCAGCAGAGGCGGCGGCGGCAGCAGCACAACAGCAGCGCAGCAGCAGCGGCCGCCACAACAACGTGGCAGCAGCGGCGGCAGCAGCAGCGCAGCAGCAGCATCGGCAGCAGCAGCGCAGCAGCGGCAGCGGCACAGCAGCAGCAGCGGCAGTCGCGGCGGCAGCAGCAGCGCAGCAGTGGCAACAGCAGCAGCGCGCGGCGGCGGCAGCCAGCAGTAGCGCGCGGTGGCGGCAGCCAGCAGCAGCTGCAGCGCGTAGCAACAGCGCCGAGCGCAGCAGTAGCCCCCGCGTGCAGCAACAGTAGCAGCAGCGTAGCCGCTGCTGCCACCGCTGCACATGCAGCTACGCAGCTGCTGCTGCAGCTGACAGCACAGCTGCAACAGCAGCTGGGCGGAAGCTGCTGCGCAGCTTCCGCGAAGCTGCAGCGCGCCACCGCGCAACGGCAGAACTGTGACAAAAAAAAGGGAAGGGGACGAGCTGATGTCAGCATTGTTGATTGCTGACGTCATCAAGTCGTGCTGACGTCGGCAACCATTTGCTGATGTCAGCATTACACTTAGCCAAATTTTCACCCGGAAAGTCAAGAGTTGCCAGCGTTTTAACCCCCCGAGAAACACAGACGGTTTTGAAATCCGGCAAACTTGACCTGTCGTCCCATAGTGAGCGGCGACATGAGCTCGCCCGACGACAAGGACAAGGGACCAGGTGATCCCTCCTCCTCTTCTTCAAGAGTATTGAGCCCTCGCTCGCAGGCCATTGAGGACCTGCGCAGCCAGCAGGAGGAGATGCGTCGTCTGCAGCGAGAGCAGACTGACGCGATCCGCACGCTGACTGAGCTCCTACGCGCTCAGTCCACGGCTCCTCCGCGGATTTTTGAGGGAGCTGCCGGCGTTGCGGCCTCCACCTAGCACTCGGCTCAGGTGCCCGTGACAGGTGCCCCGCCTGCTTCACCTCCTGGTGTGGTTTCCCCACCACCTGCGGACCTCCTTGA
>SZWC01011688.1:63086-73872 GCA_023375785.1 Penium margaritaceum
CGCACGCACGCACGCACGCACGCACGCGCGCGCGCGCAGGCACGCACGCACGCACGCACGCACGCACGCACGCACGCACACACACACACACACACACACACATGGCTTCTTCATGCGCCGCCTTGTGTGGAGACTCTGGGCGGCCTGGGGACCAATTCTAGGTCTTCCCCGCCCGGCTGGCGAGGATCTGCCTGGCTCAGGGCTAGCGCCGGTGCTCGGCCGAGGCGTTTGAATGCTGTGGGTCCAGCCGTGTTTGGCCTAGCGGGTGTCCATAGCAGGCATTCGCAGCCAGTTTGCGGCCATGTGGCTTTTCAGCTTCACGCATGGCGAGGTTGGGGAGCCGTGATCGCAGAGCTCGTAAGGTCGGGTTCTGAGCGCATTGGGGCTCCTGGATCTTTGTGGGGTGGAGCCTGTCTTTATTGAGGTCTAGCTGCCCACTCACCCACCTTGTTTTGTAGGTGAAGGGAGAAGCGTATACCACATGGATGTGGCAGCGTTCCTTTCTATTCCTTTTTGTTTTTTGAACTTTAAAAGAGAAGAAAAGGGTAAAAGCTCAATTGCGATCAAGTGAAAGTGCCTTCTTTTCGGTTTGTCCTCGGTTGGCAACCCGCCCTGAACCCTCCCTAAGGTTTTAGGGTTTGGGTTTTGCGGTAGCGCAGTCCGGTAGGTTCCCTTTCAACTCATGGGGAGTCTCAGACCCTTCACTCAAACCCCACAGAAACCTCCCCTTGAACCATCACAAACCCCTCAAAAGAAGCATTTGTGGTTGTTGTTTGACGACAATGACGAGGTCAACACTTTGACGTTGCATGCATGTGGCGTCGACGTCGCAACTGCGTCAGTTTCTAAGACCTCTCTGTACGGCGTGTTCAAAGAGCGAAGTGCTGGTTATGAGATTAATGTACTGCAGTTCGTGAATATGTCAGCTTTTTAGAGAATTCTGTGGGTATGGGGCTGAACCCTCGTTTTCTTTCCTTCCCATTTCGCTGAGTCCGTGATTTCAAGTGTTTTTTTTTTCATGCCACAAGTCAAGAAAGTAAGGATGTCAGAAAACCACACGGTGTTTTGCAAACGTCTAAGAGATAATTCTCCCCGCCGTGTTTGCCGGTCTGCTGTTGTGGCTGTCCAGGGGTGCAGGCGGTGTCGTCGGGTGCGATCGCGTCCGACTACCAGCGCCTGCGTGTGGAGCACGTGTGCGCTCGCCTCGACCTCGTGTCGCTCTCCTTCCTGTGGAGGCAGCCGCAGGCGCGGCTGCTGCAGGACATGGTGCGTGCGTGCTCCCATGCACCTGTGCCGTTGTGCGTTGTGATGCGTGCCATGGGCGGGTGGGTGGTTGGGTGAGTGGGTGGCTAGGTGGGTGTGGTTTGGTTCGCGCAACTCACAATGCGCAACGAATGCTTGTCAACGCAAAAATTCGGTTAATCCAAACCAGCATCGCAACCTTAGTCACACGCGCGACTTTTGCACGCCGTTAACGCACAAGCACCCGCCGCACATTTTTCAACGCGCACACACACTGCCGTAATGCGTCCTTCTTTGCGTCTTCTCTCCGTACTCTCTCACACTGCTCTTACCTCTCTCCCCCCCCCCCGGCGGTCTCCAACTTGTTTCAGACTCTTTCTTCCACCTCCAACTCTGGCCCACCCAGGCCCCTCTCACACCAATTCGCTCCAGAGACCGAATCTGGAACCCNGATAGTTTGAAAACTCACACCCCCCTACTTCCAAAAAGTGATCTCTTCTCCTCAGCTTAGGATGTGCATGTTCAGAATGTCAGTCTCACAGAGTTGGCACTCTCATCTTTGGGAGTTAGTAAAAAAAGAAAAAAAGACAAAAAACAACGAATGTGTTCTTTTTTTTTTTTCAACGGGAGTTTCACACCGTGCTCACAAAATCATCGATGAAGCTGCCATGTCCTACATTATGAGACAAACAATCCCGTATCCGTGTGTACAGGCCCGCCAGGGGCAAGTCGAGGTCGGTCTCCCCTGAGCAGCAGCGGGCAAAGATGGCGCTCACCCTGCGCCGTGGCTCGCCGTAGAGGTGGGCGAACACCCGAGGGGCCTTGGCCATTTGCTGCTGCCCCACCCGTCGCCGTCGCCGGCTCGAGGACTGCACATAAGCTCTCCCAGGCGAGGCCCTCGAGCGCCTCCCATGCTGGGGAGATCACGTGGTCCCTCGACCACTGGAGCCCCGCGGCTCCTCTGGCTCATCCACACGTGCGAGGACCAGCTTCTGAGTGGTGAGGAAAGCCTCCCCGCCGATGTGCCAGAGGGTGTCAGGGAATCGAGGGCACTCAACCGCCCCGGCTCTGCTTGCCCCTGGCCTAGCCGCGACAGCGCGTGTGCTACGACGTTGTGTTCCCGCCCCAGCTAGTGGTACACCTCCGAGACGCGTTCTCTGAGCGCGGTGCGAGCACGGTCTTGTCGGGCCCGAAATCCGTAGATGCTCACGCGTGCTGCCCTGCGCATCTGGTCCACCACTAGGCACGAGTCGTCGACGATCACAAGCTCCCCCATCTGCGCCTCCTTCGTTAGACCGATGCCCAGGAGTAAGGCTGCGTACTCTGCATTGTTGTTGGTCGATGCTCCGGCCATGCGCTCCCATGTAGACGTGAGCGAGGGGAGTGAAGGGTCGAATAAGATCGCGTCTGCGCCGGCTCTGCGCTCTTCACTCAGCAGGGGACGAGGCCGAGAGAGAGGAGCAAAAGGAAGGGGGGCAAGTAGGGGCAGAGAGGGCAAGTGAAGGGTTAGGGAGAGGGAGGTAGTGGAAGCACGCGCGGACAACGATTGCAGCCAGAGGTCGTTGTCTGCCGTGAGAGGGGGCGCGATGGACGCGGGCTCCCTCACGACTCCAACTCCTAGCCCACTCCAACGCCGGCTGTAGGGGGCTGTCAGTTGACTCTGCTGCTGCTGCTCTTCCGGCACCTGAAACTGCTCTTGCGATGCCTCCTGCAACTCCTGTGATGCCTTCTGCTGTTACTATGACGCACGCCGCGGCCTTGCTCCTCTGGCGCCTGATGCTGCACCTTTTGGGTGACACACACACACACTGTGATGTCTACGCTCGGCCAAATCAAGTATTTTTAGGGTCTGAGAGGCATGAAGACAGAATAAGACAAGCTCTGGAGCACCGGATCTCACGACCCCGAGACACGGACTGGCGTCATCAAGAGCGGAAAGATAAGTTGTTTTCCTCAGTTTTTTTTTTGGTTTAATCTTTATTGCAAACAAAGGTTGGGAGGAGGATGCCAACGTCTTGCTCATCACCGCAAACAAGATATGGTACAACCCACAAAGGCCAAAGAGAGCGGGTGCTCAGGCACGACCCGAGGCCGGGACAGCTACACGCGTGCATCCATGGGCTTAACATAGTGAAGATGAGAAAGGGCAACATGGCCCCATAGCCAGGGAGGAGGCATGGCACCACAAAGATCCTATTGGAGGGCGCTATCTGGTCGCTCGTGAGCGTCGCATGCCTGGCGGATAACTGCGCACCGACGGCGAATGACTGCAGCCGAAAGGCGTTGCGCCAAGTATGCAACGGAACGATTTGCCCAACCCGCGAAGTCCCCCGGAGATGTCCCTTGATGCCCGCGCTGAAGGCGCAACTGAGACAAACAACGCAAGAGGTCCCAAGCGACAGGCCCAAGACCCCAAGTGTCTCCTCCGCAAGAGGCTGGAGAACCCAGCACGGGCGATGGATCGAGGTTGGGTGGTACTTGGCCCTTTTCATGTCCTCTGCATGGCAGAGCGCACGACCCTCTGAAGATGCTGTTGCCCCTTGTGCGTCCACCGTGGTGACGTCCACCACCCTCTATCCTCCAGGATGAGATCCGGCCGCAAATCTGCCCTCATCGTGGGAAGCAAGCCCATGGGCTCGACTCGCGTCAGAAGTGCATGCTCTCAACAGATGTAGGCCAACTCATCACGAATGCTATGGTGGACCTGTGTGATGAATCTAGAGCCACCCTGCCGCGTGATTGGGCCTGGCCTGAAGCTGTTCACGTTGCAATGCTCAAGGTAGCTAAGGGGGAGGCCGAGTCAAAGCTGGGCGTGGAGGCAACAGTCTGCTGTGGAGAGATGAACCCGGTCCCTCGGACCGGTGGGAGTGGCTTGAAGCCAGAGCCTGGACCAATGGCCCAAGAGCAGTGGACTAGAAGGCGCCGACAAGGCATGATGTGGCTCGCGCTGCTGCTTCGGCGTGGAGGTGCGGTGTGCAACTGCTGCGTCGCGAAGGGCCTGAATCCAAGAAGCACGGAGGTCATGGAAGAAGTCTGGTCTCAGTTCCCAGTACAAGTCGGCCGGCATCCCCAACCATGTGTCTGGCGGTGAAGGAAGGCGGTTGCGAATAGCATTAGGAAGTAAGGCGACAGCCGCAGTCCACAAAGGACACAACAGGGAGGTCGCTGTCGATGCTGGGAGTAGAGGGCCAAAAAGTGCAATGAGGTCGGGTAAGAGGCTTGCTGTGGAACATGCGTACGCCAAGGGGGAGCGAGGGGGTACCCTCAACAAGCCACAACCACCATCACAAGAACAGAGCTGAAGCTGCGTGCGTCTGAGAGTCTGGAAATCACCCACGAGTGAGTGCTGCGGTGCTTCGCTGAGCCTCAAGATCCCCAGCACCGTTGACCAGATCGCTGCATCGAACCGGCTGAGGCGGTGTAGCCAAGAGAGCGTAGGAGGGAGGGCACGCATCCAGAAGTCAACACGAGGAACGACACAAATGCGTGGTAAAGTCATGGTTGCATGTGCGTCTGGCAGGAGGGGTAGCTCTGACCAACCCCGCATCTGCACTGGAAGCTAATACTCCAGTGAGTGAGGGTCAAACGCAGGAGGCCCGATTGGACAACCCAGGAGGACGACCCCCTGGGAAGTCAGAGTTATGCCGACAAGGGAGGGTGGCACCACGGTCTCCGTGCGCTGCCATAACATACACTTCGTCTGTTGTATGCGAAGGCCCTGACGACCAGCTGCTGCGACCACTGCTCCGTAGCATTCGCCAAGAGGTCCTGGCATCGTAGCAATTGTGCCATCATCCTAGAACGCCCCGATCTAGCCAGCACTTCCCCCACTGGACTGTTGCAAAGCTCGCGTCCTTGCCTCCAAAAGAGTGAGAGGGCTAGGTCAAACAACACCAGGCCCATGGGGTCCCCTTGTCAAACGCCTTGGTGACTCTCCAACACTGCGGAAGCCCGTGCTCCAAAGAAGAGAAGTTGCGTGGCTTCCAAGAAAAACTGTCGTAGGAATGGTATCCAAGATCCAAAGCCGCGATCACAAATGGCCTCAAACAGTGCTCGGCGTTCCACCTGGTTGAAGGCGTTGCAGATGTCGAGACGAAGCATCCAATGAGTAGCATGTGCAGCAAGCACAGCCTGTACACCCCGAACCCGCAAGGCTGCTCCCTCCGACACTCCAAGACCGAATTGTAGCGGCCTCAAAGTCTTTGCCACTCGATCCTTGTCATGTGCGAGGAGAAGGCAAGCCGGTAGTTGAAGAAACGCCTCCCCCACTGCAGTTGGCCGAACCCCTCCCTCCTCCGTGTCACCTTTTAAGATTGGAATGAGGCGGCTGCGCCCGAGGATATGAGCCACCTGTCCGGGCAGCCCCCCCCCCCACCAATGATGATAGTGAGATCATTGAGCAATGCTCAGAGGCACATAGCTGTGTCCGGCACAAAATCACAGAGGATGCCCGTAATGAGGCCTTCAAGGCCAGCTGCTGAGCCCCGAGGACCATCCATGAGAGCCTGAAGGAGCAATTATGTAGCAAGCTCGTCTCCCGGTGCCGGCGCAGGCGGGACGAAGGACGAGACTTCATCTGGTTGCAGGAGGGTGGATAACACACACTGTGTCCTCGGTACTTGCTGCTGGCGGGTGAGACTCAAAAAAGCGCATAGCTCTGGCAAGAATGCCCGCATGCACAAGACTAACCACCCGCTGTTGGCGCTTGGCTGCCTCAACCTCCGCTTCTGCTACAGAGTGGCGCGTGAGCCGGCGAGCCGGTAGACTCTCTCGAAGGGCAGGGCGTGCAGCCAAGGCGGCCTCCTCTGCAAGGCCTGCCCAATCTCCATCCTCAAACCTTCTGCATCTCTCTAGAAGGACGTTAGACACCGAGCTTACGTGTTGTCGCCGCAAAGTGCTGTCGACGCTACGGACCTAGCTGTCGTCAACAAGCAGACCCACGACCCCGCTGCGCCTGAATCTCCTCCCCTGCTTGCCCATCAACCGTCACTATCTGGCAGAGAAGGATTTGGAAATGGAGGAGTGACAACCAACACAATCGTGTTGACTCCTCGAAGGAGGATGGGGCAACTGCCCACCAACAGAGGCGTTCAAAGATTGCGGAGACACAGTGTAATGGATTGGATGGAATCCTTGGCCAACTAGGCCAAAAATCGCGGTGCTTGAGGGTCTCCGACCCTCAAGCCATCCTCTCCAACCGCCCACAATCCACGTGGCGCCAGCCGCGCGCTACACGCGGCAATGGTGCTCCCTAAACAAACAAGGATAAACGACAGGTGCCGAGACAACCACCGACTCGTGGGCTCCCCTCGGTGAGCAGACCACCCAGCATCTCCTAGCAAAAACAGGACTGTAATTTTTAAGTCGCCTTGCAAAGCGAGTTGAAAATTAGAATCCTGCTCCCCTCGGTGAGCAGACCACCCAGCATCTCCTAGCAAAAATCCAACAATGTGTCCCAAGCCTCCTGAATGACGAGGTGTGCAGTCAGACCGTCAGCTGAGCAGGCTGCCCTGACTGCATCCACACCCGAGGACACGAGGGCGGATGTGTCGAGCAACAATGTATGGGCAAGAGAGCAAACAGCCGGTGGAAGACCATGAAAGATAGTCCGGCCCGGAGTTGGGAGTGCCAAACCGATGTGCGAGAGCTCGTCAACCACCTGATTGTACCGCCGCGAAAGCCTGTGAAAGGAGACAAGGTCAATGGTTGCTGCAGCATCAAAGGCCGTCTCATGACGATGACTCAAGGTAGGATGGTTGACTCTCTACTGCCCCCTCAGTTGGCAGATGTGCAGCTTTTGGAATACGAGACCCGTACTCCCCACAAAGTCATCAAAACCACTTGTGAGAACCATAGAAAGCACAAGCCGCCTAGGACAGCCCTTGGCAACAGCCTGGAGCCTTTCAAGCTGACTAAGGCGGTCCATAAGGTCTAACCCATATCTTTCTTTGTCTATCCTGCGTGTGTTTTTGGTTGTCTTGTCATTGTGTCATCTAATGCTCCCCCAACCTCCCCTAGCTCCATTACTGGCCTAGATCACAGGGCTCAGTCCGCTGTGTCTCCCTTTAGTGTACCTTAGGTGAGAAGCCAAGAGCAAAACAAGACTCTTCTCGGCCTCAACTATACTCTTGGCCACTCTCCTAACTCCCCTATTTACTCCCATTAACCATTGTTCTAGCATTGCCTAAGAAATCTTGCTGGAGGCACGGAATTTTGTTTTGTAAGACTTCATTCCAGCCAAGTAGACCACTGATGAAGGTGCTCCCGTGCACCGAAACTAGTTGGGACATGTACCTTGCCAGAGTTTAAGACTACTTTATACTTCTATGTGCGTACCTGTCTCCTAATTTCGGCTGCCCTCTATGTTGGCGCATTGCCACCATGCCGCCCTCTCAAATTCTGCTCTCCACGACCCCATGTTCTGTCTCTCAACTCCTTCACGTTAAGGTTTGTACTGTGACATTACATGTTGTATGTCTAGTGCAGTTTCAAGTAGGCAAGTTTTTTGTTGTTTTTGTTCTATTAGAAAAAATGAGAAGCTTCGGCCTACTCGAAGGTGCACCCACAACTTGAGTGTTTCAGGTGCATAGAGAAAAGTGTGATTAGAGAGAGATGTGCTCATACTAGATGGATGGAGAGGATAGTGCAAGGAGTGAAAATGAATTGAATTGTTGGAAGAGGAAAGCAGAGTTGGGAGGGACGTAAGCACGTAGAAGAACGAAGTGGTGTTAAACTCCGGCAAGGTACATGTCCAAACTAGTTTCGGTGCTGGGTTGCACCCTCATCAGTTGTGTGCCTGGTTAAAGACTAGTCTACAATGCTAAACTGCGTGTCTCAAGTAAGATTTTTTAAGCAATGGTAAGAAAGGTGGTGAATGTGGTGAGGAGAGGATGGAGAGAGTGTCCTAGGGTTTACTTAGACCAAGAAAAGTCTTTGCTCCGCTGTTGGTTTCAATCTTAGGGTGGCCTAAAAGGAATCACAATGGGCTGTGCGCTTTGAATGTGGCCGTTAATGAGGGCTAGGGAGAATTGGGGGAGCACTAGATGACACTAGGACAAGACAAACACTAAAAGACATGCAAAAAAGACAAGGAAGTTGATGAGTTAGACCCCGTGGACCTTCTGAGTCGGTTTGGAAGGACCCTGACTATTGCCTGAGGCTGGCCCAACCCACCTGTGTTTCTCATGGCCGGCATGAGCCGTTCTAATGGATTTGTGTGGAGTGAGAATCTTGGACTCCAAAAAACGAAGGGTCAAAACTGATTTTGTGTGTCTTGATGAACAAAGTCACTGCTTGGGAACCTAGAGATGCGGTTCTGCGAAGCTTCTCCTATTCTCCTATTCTCCTTCTCCTCACTCGTCTCTGGCCCCTAGAACGACTTGATTTAGCAGAGTGTAAGTCGTTGGGAGTGTACCAAAGGGTCTTGTGAGGGGTGACAAGAATTGCCATTTTGACCGAGGCGGTAGTCGTTATGGGGTTGCGTGAAGACAACAAAAATTGATGACCGTACTTCTTGGAATGTGGACAAGGTGGTGTGACCCCACTTTCACGGGCAGATTGGATCCCAGCAGTGGCTAGGTCTCAAGTAGGGCCAAATTGGGCAGATCTGCCAGGTTGTCAAGGCAGTGTCTTTTGTGACCGGTCCCGGTCAGCTTCGAATTTGGATGGAGATGAAAGTTGGTTCTGCTGTGGGGTGGATCAAATCTGGTGTAGAAAAGATGATAAGAAGTTCATTTATGGCTCCTGAGGCTCCTCCGGGTGGCTTAAAAGCGGACTCCGGGCCAAGCGGCGGAGTTTTGCAATGTCTCAAAAGTAGTTTGCATATGTCAAGCTGTGAGTCACAGCTTGACAAACTCGTTCTCTCCGAAGGATGATTTAGGTCGCAGCGTGTGACCTAAATCATCCTTCGGAGAGAACGAGTTTGTGAATTTCTCAGTAAAAATCTTAATGGTTCGGCAAAAAAAAAAGTCTCATTTTTTGGTCGCTTTTTGCCAATTTTTTAGCTAAGTTTCTGAAATGAGAGTGCAAACTCGTTGAAGATAAGATTTAGAAAAAAAAGAAAAAGAGACTTTAAGTATACATATCCCAAGCTGAGGCCAACGGAGTCTCGTCGCGGAACACCTCATCCTCTTGGGCGTGGATGAGTTGGCGCAGCTGCGGACTTGGCTCTTGTGGACCAGAGACGTCACGATCATACCGGCGTGGGAGGTGCTTTGGCGGGGTGCTGCGGCCAGCGACAGGGGGAGGGGAGCAGATGGTCCAAACACTGCTGGTGATTGTTTGCCTCTATGGCGAGCTGAGGCGTAAGGTGAGCACCATTTTCGATCGTTGCTGCTCTTTGGTTGTTGACCCTGGCCTTTACATGGAAGGCTTCTACTTCCGGTGGATGCTCCTCCTCCACCTCTGGTTGCTCCTCTGCTGCGTCCCCTCGCAAAAGGAGCTAATTTGGGACCCGTCCTTCACCACCGGCAGACGCTGGCGTATGCAAGGGAAGTCGCGGGGCGTCGTCCCCAAGCTACATCCGATGGACGGTGTCATTGTGGAGTGGTGCCTTCTGTTCGAGGCTGGTGACTGTGCGGGCCTTGTCGAAGAGGCCTTGAAGGTGGTGCGCCCGGCCGCGCGGAACAGAGTTGTCTCTCGGCCCGTGCCCGGCAAGCAGCAGCAGAGCAAGGGATGTAGACGCGCTCGAAGGCAGCAGGTCTTGTCCATGCGGGGGCGCTATCGCGGGCGATGCGGTAGTTTGAAGACCACTCGTCTACGGCGGGCACGACTGCCACCGTGGCAGCGCTACGAGAGTGCCATCCCCCGGGCACCTACCGATACTAGACTAGTTGCAGGGGTATACCGACCGGACGGGAGCAGTGCGGACTGGACCACGGAGGAGTTGGTGGCGGAAGCGTTGAGAGAGGCTTCGCGGGGGTCCACCCCGAAAGTCCTCGGCCTCACGAACGTCCGTGACCTCGTCCTAGATTCTGCAGCGGCCTTGGCCAATGCTTGCGCAGTCCTTTGCACCATCCTCAACGGCACCCTCCCGCCGCGCGTTGCCGACTGCTTGGGTAGGAGCACCCTAATCCCTCTCTTGAAGGGAGCAACCGAGCAGGAATGGGGTGCGTCCCATCTCCGTTAGGGTTTAGGGTTTAGGCCCCATCTTGTGGGGAAGTTGCTCCTCTCTGACAAGGTGGAAGCTCACGGCTGTCCTCCGGCCTTACCAACACCTTGGAGGGTCCATCAAGGGGTCTTGAGAGGAGTGGAGAATTGGTCATTGTTGCAGGGAGGATAGTCGGCGCTCGGTTGCGTGGCGACAACAGAAAACGATGAGGGAACTGTTTGGGATGTGACTAGAGTTGCGATATCGAGATATCGATATCGATATCGACGATATCGATATTGATATCGATATTTCGATATCGATATTTTTTTTTTGATATCGATATCGACCCTCAGGGGGTCAATATCGATATCGATATCGATATCGAAATATCGATATATCGTATCGATATTTCGATATCGATATTTACGGCGATATTTAGGTGTAAAAAAAAGG
>SZWC01011689.1:9650-22557 GCA_023375785.1 Penium margaritaceum
TCAACTTCCAACCCAACTTCCAACCCAACTTCCAACCCAACTTGCAATCCAACTTGCAATCCAACTTCCAACCCAAATTTGTACCCAACTTTCAACCCATATTCCAACCCAACTTTCAACCCAAATTCCAACCCAACTTCCAATTTAACTTCCAACCAAACTTCCAACCAAACCTCCAACCCAACTTCCAAATCAACTTATTGTCAGAAGAATGCAGTCACGAGAGCAGCGGTAGCAGAAGCAAGCAGAAGCATCAGACATGCAGGTGTACGTCAGTAGAGTGATGTAAGCGAGAGCAGTCTAAGGAGTCAGTCGCGGGAGCAGGTAGAGGCCGAGAGGCGAGGTAACCGAGGTAGACAGGTTGATGTGAGAGAGATTGCTTGCGAGGTGAGTGATGGTTGGCGGAGTATGAGAGCTGAGCGAAGGAGCGAGTGACGGAGTGAAGCGTTGAGGGTTGGCGAAGACAGAAAAGTGCGAGGGACGAGCAGAGCAAAGACAAGGCGGCAAAGCCACGGAACCAAAGGGGAACAAGATGAGCAGAACTGTTCTGGTTAATTTGAAGGAATGAACATCCTCAGTAATAAATCACAGAACAGGACAAAGATAATGCAACGGCTTCTTCTTTGCTAGCCGGACGAGACTGCGACGTGGTCGCGGTTATTAGAGGCGCCTCGCCTTTAAGTCACTGACCGTGACCGACAATCCGTTGGCGAGGTCGTCATGTGGGCTCGATACCGAACGTGAACCATTTATTGAGAACTCGGTTTTATCCGAGAGAGATTGCCAGTGTTGACTTCAATATTCCGACAGCCCCCCTTGAAGTCATCGCTGGAGAGGAGATGATACGCAGGACAGATATAGGGCTTGCCAGACCTCAGAGAGTTCTTCATGTGATCGGATAAGTGGATGAAGAGAGTGATGAGTGGTGAGGATGAGCGCCTCCTTCAGAAGTGCTTCAACCCAATCCGCATCGAGAAGGAATATTGAGTCTAGGAGACCAATCAGTACCTGTCGGAGATTGAACTTGGGGAACTGAAGTTGTCCCAGGTTGAGAAGAAGTTCAACTCTCCATTGATGGTAGTTTGTGGAACCATCTCTTTTCCTGTGCAGTTTCGGGGGAGCCCCGTAAGCAATATGGAAGTTGAGTGACAACGTCGATTAATGCGATGTTGAGTGTTGAACAGTCAATGAAGTAGATCAGCTTCACTGACGATTGGACATGAAGGAGAGTATTGATCGTGTTGTTGCTCATGGTCTGTTCCAGTGTAGGGAGTGCCAAGAGGAACCGTTAATTCATCAAGGTTGGTTGTTGAGTTGGCCTTGATGAGAGTGTTGTTCCAAGAGGACACCGTCGAGAGCTCATCCTCCTTGGCATGGTCCCTTGGAGATGATGGTGGAGGTAGTGGGTGCAGGAGATGGAGGGCGTTGCCACGACACCACGCTCAAAGAGTGCTCTGCCACAGCAGACTCTGTGAGTTCCTGGAGGATACAGAGAGGTGCAGTCTGTTGAGTGATGAGCTTCACAGATACAGTGGCTTGTTCCACCGGTTAGCTTGAGCAGGGAGACGGGTGGTATCCGGTTCCTGTGCACTGACCTTGTTGGACTGTTCCTCAACTGTAGGTGCGAGTGATTGGGTGTGATGTGCCGGAAATGAGGGGATGGATGGTTGATGAGTGAGTGGGCGCAGAGTTTTACTCCAGGTTGCAGGTGGTCGCGCCTTGAGTGATGTAACTACGCGGATCCGGGTGCCGGGCCAAGGATGATACAAGCGGCGGGGAGCAATTGATGGTGGAGATAGCGCAGGGGTGAGATCACGTGCGCGATGGGTAGTTTTCAGCGTGGGCGCAGGCCTCCGCTAATCAAGCGATGCGACCGGGCGGATCCTTGTGCCGAGCTGAGCAGAAGCGAATGATTGTGGAGGAGCGATGGATGGCGGAGTGGGCGCAGGGGCGAGACGTGTGCGCTGAAGGAAGCTTCGGCGGGGGCGCAGGTCGTCGCGGAAAAGGCGATGCGACCGGGCGGATCCTTGTGCCGAACTGAAAGCGGTGCAAAGCGGAGGAAGCGATTGATGGATGAGTGGGCGCAGGGGCGAAACCACGTGCGCTGATGGAAGTTTTCGGCATGGGCGCAGGTCATCGCGGAAAAGGCGATGCAACCGGCAGATCCTTGTGCCGAGCTGGAAGCGATTACGGAAACGGAGGAAGCGATTGATTGATGAGTGGGCGCAGGGGCGGAACCACGTGCGCTGAAGGAAGTTTTGGCATGGGCGCAGGTCGTCGCGGAAAAGGCGATGCAACCGGGCGGATCCTTGTGCCGAGCTAAAAACGATTGCGGAAGCGGAGGAAGCGATTGATGGATGAGTGGACGGATGGGCGGAACCACGTGCGCGATAAAGCGATGCTGATGCGGATGATGGATGGAAGGTGGCACGGAGGATGCTGATGATGAGGAGGAGACGATGCGGAGGTGGCGTGGATGATGCTGAAGACGAAGAGATGAAGATGAGGCAGAGACAGTCGGCTGATGAAGCCAAGGAGACTGGAGCGAGGAGGAGGAGGAGGCCAATGAAGATGAAGGCCAGAGACTGATGATGATGGAGGAGACGAGAGACAGAGAGCGACGTGAGCGGGGGGAGCGGAGATGAGACGCGGCGTGGCAGGTGGAGGCACAGTGTCGCAACCTCTTCTTCTGCGTTCAAGAGAGTGACGGCTTGTTTCCCAGTTGGATCGGAAGTGGGAGCAGGAAGACTGGTGGTGTCCGATGTCCTGTCAGCTGGAAGAGGTTGGTTGCGGCAGCGGGAGTCAGGCAGCGGGCAGGGATACTAGACCGTTGATGTCAGGAGAGTGACGGCTTGTTCCCCAGTTGGCTCGGAAATGGGAGCAGGAAGATTGGTGGTGTTCGATATCCTAAAAGCGGCAGTTTTGGTTGTAGCTGCTGACGACGCAAGGAGGCGATGCGAGAAGGTGGCTCAAGATAACAGATGCGGGCAAGATGAGGATGACGGCGAGGAAGGAGCAGATGAAGCTGATGAGGCGAGATGAAAAGGAAGGAGATGCTCCCGGAGGCAGATGTGATGAGGGGTAGCGGATGGCAAACGGCAGGAAGCTTCTTGGTAGTTGACGGCAAACGGCGGCTCGAGAGTTACTTGCGGCTGATGTGAGCGACACGTCACCGATTGTTAGCCACTGGCGCGGAAATGGGCGCAGGGCCTTCTTAGGATGACCAGGCGTTTCTTCAGCGTAGAGAGCTCGTCAGGCAGAGCTGCTGTTGTCAGCTGCTGGCAAAGCGGTGAGGCGCGAGACGGCGGTAGCGGCGGCAGAATAATGTGAGTAGAAGCAATGGAGTGGGGATGGCGGCAGAGCGATGATGCGGTCACAGATCTCCAGGTCATGTTGCCTGAAGCTATGATACCATGTCAGAAGAATGCAGTCACGAGAGCAGCGGTAGTAGAAGCAAGCAGAAGCATCAGACATGCACGTGTACGTCAACAGAGTGACGTAAGCGATAGCAGTCCGAGGAGTTAGTCGCGGGAACAGGTAGAGGCCGAGAGGCGAGGTAACCGAGGTAGACAGGTTGATGTGAGAGAGATTGCTTGCGAGGTGAGTGATGGTTGGCGGAGTATGAGAGCTGAGCGAAGGAGCCAGAGTGACGGAGCGAAGCGTTGAGAGTTGGCGAAGACAAAAAAGTGCGAGGGACAAGCGGAGCGAAGACACGACGGCGAAGCCGCGGAACCAAAGGGGAACAGGATGAGCAGAACTGTTCTTGTTAACTTGAGGGAATGAACATCCTCTGTAATATATCACATAACAGGACAAAGATAATGCAATGGCTTCTTCTTCGCTAGCCAGACGCAACTGCGACGTGGTCACGGTTATTAGAGGCGCCTCGCCTTTAAGTCACTGACCGTGACCGACAATCCGTTGGCGAGGTGGTTCTGTGGGCTCGATACCAAACCTAAACCATTTATTGAGAACTTAGTTTTTTCCGAGAGAGATTGCCAGTGTTGACTTCAATATTCCGACACTTATAACCCAACTTCCCACCCAAATTTCAACCCAACTTCCATCCCAACTTCCATCCCAACTTCCTACCCAACTTCCAACCCAACTTCCAACCCAACTTCCATCCCAACTTCAAACCCAACTTCCATCCCAACTTCCATCCCAACATCCAACCCAACTTCCAACTCAACATCCATCCCAACTTCCATCCCAACTTGTAGCCCAACTTCAAACCCATCTTCCAACCCTATTTCCAACCAACGTTCCAACCCAGCTTCCAACCCAGCTTCCAACCCAACTTTCAACCCAACTTCCAATCCGACATCCAACCCAACTTCCAACCCAACTTCCAACACAACTTCCAACCAAACTTCCAACTCAACTTCCAATACAACTTCCAACCCAACTTCCAACCCAGCATACATCCCAGCTTCCAACCCAACATTCAACCCAACTTCCAATCCAACTTTCAACCCAACTTCCACCTCAACTTCCAACCCAACGTCCAACCCAACTTCCAACCCAACTTCCAACCCAACGTCCAACCCAACCTCCATCCCAACTTCCATCCCAACTTCCATCCCAACTTCAAACACAACTTCCATCCCAACTTCCATCCCAACATCCAATCCAACTTCCAACCAAAATTCCAACCCAACTTCCAACCCAACTTCCAACCCAACTTCCAAACCAAGTTCCAACCCAACTTCCGACCCAACTTCCAACCCAACTTCCAACCCAGCTTCCATCCCCACTTCCATCCCAACTTCCAACCCAACGTCCAACCCAGCTTCCAACCCAGCTTCCAACCCAACTTTCAACCCAACTTCCAACCCAACTTCCAGCCCAACTTCCAACCCAACTTCCAACCCAACTTCCTACCCACCTTCCAATCCAACTTCCAACCCAACTTCCAACCCAACTTCCTACCCACCTTCCAATCCAACTTCCAACCCAACTTCCAACCCAACTTCCTACCCACCTTCCAATCCAACTTCCAACCCAACTTCCAACCCAACTTCCTACCCACCTTCCAATCCAACTTCCAACCCAACTTCCAACCCAACTTCCTACCCACCTTCCAATCCAACTTCCAACCCAACTTCCAACCCAACTTCCTACCCACCTTCCAATCCAACTTCCAACCCAACTTCCAACCCAACTTCCTACCCACCTTCCAATCCAACTTCCAACCCAACTTCCAACCCAACTTCCTACCCACCTTCCAATCCAACTTCCAACCCAACTTCCAACCCAACTTCCTACCCACCTTCCAATCCAACTTCCAACCCAACTTCCAACCCAACTTCCTACCCACCTTCCAATCCAACTTCCAACCCAACTTCCAACCCAACTTCCTACCCACCTTCCAATCCAACTTCCAACCCAACTTCCAACCCAACTTCCTACCCACCTTCCAATCCAACTTCCAACCCAACTTCCAACCCAACTTCCTACCCACCTTCCAATCCAACTTCCAACCCAACTTCCAACCCAACTTCCTACCCACCTTCCAATCCAACTTCCAACCCAACTTCCAACCCAACTTCCTACCCACCTTCCAATCCAACTTCCAACCCAACTTCCAACCCAACTTCCTACCCACCTTCCAATCCAACTTCCAACCCAACTTCCAACCCAACTTCCATCCCAACTTCCAACCCAACTTCCAACCCAACGTCCAACCCAACTTCCAACTCAACCTTCAAGTCAAGCTGCAACCCAACAATCAACCCAACTTCCAACCCAACTTCCAATTCAACTTCCAACCCAACTTCCAACCCAACTTCCAACCTATCTTCCAACCTAACTTCCATCCCAACTTCCATCCCAACTTCCAACCCAACTTCCAACCCAGATTCCAACCCAAATTTCAACCCAACTTCCAATCCAACTTCCAACCCAACTTCCAACCCAACCTGCAACCCAACTTCTAACCTAACGTCCATCCGAACTTCCAGTCCAACTTCCATCCCAACTTACACACCAACTTCCAACCCAAATTCCAACCAAATTTTCAACCCAACTTCCAACCCAGCGTCCAATCCATTTTCTAATCCAAATTCCAACCCAAATTCCAACCCAACTTCAAACCCAACTTCCAACCTAACAGCCATCCCAACCTCCATCTTAACTTCCATCCCAACTTCCAACCCAACTTCCAACCCAACTTCCAACCCAACTTCCTATCAGAATTGAGAAGATGACCACCTTCAACTCCTACCACCCGAATATCCCAGGCACTCTGAACAACGGTTCAGCTCCGGCCTCGAATCATCTCGGTGATACTTCAAATAGTCGTTGGCGGTCACCCACCGACCAAACAGAAATCTGAATGAGAAATCCCCTGATAAGCAGCCCGACCGCAAGCACGTCCAGCTAGTGCACAAGAAGCCGCTGCATATGCTTTCTCCTGTTTTGTCTCTGATGTAAGGAGGATGTTCATTCCCTCCTAGTTTAACCAGAACAGTTTTGCCCATCGTGTTCCCCTTTGGTTCCGCGGCTTCGGCGCCGTGTCTTTGCTCTGCTCGCCCCTCGCATTTCCCGTCTTCGCCAACCACTCCCAACGCTTCGATCCGTCACTCTCGCTCCTTCGCTCAGCTCTCATACTCCGCTACACATCACTCACCTCATCAGCTCTCTCTCTCATATCACCCTGTCTACCTCGGCTACCTTGCATCTCAGGCTATACCCGCTCCTGCGACTAACTCCTCGGACCGCTCTTGCCTACGTCACTCTGCTGACGTACTGTTGCATGTCCCGATGCTTTGACTTGCTTCTGCTGCCGCTGCTCTCGTGCTTGCATTCTTCTGACATTGTATTAGAGCTTCAGGCAACATCACCTGGAATCCCGTGACCACGTCATCGCTCTGCCGTCATCCTTGCTTCACTACTTCGACCCGCATTCTCCAGCCACCGCTACCGCCGTCTTGCGCCTCCCGGCTTCATTCACAGCTGACATGAGCAGCTCTGCTTGACAAGTTCTCTACGCTAAAGAAACGCCTCGTCGTCCTAAGAAAGCCCTGTGTCCATTTCCGCGCCCGTGGCTAACAACCGGTGACGTGCCGCCTACATCAGCTACAAGTGACTCCCGAGCCGCCGCCTGCCATCAACTACCGAGAAGCTTCCTGCTGCCTGCCATCCGCTCCTCCTCGTCTGCCTCTGCCAGCATCTTCTTCCTTTTCTTCTTGCCTCATCAGCTCCATCTGCTCCTTCCTCGCCGCATCTGTCGTCTTGAGTCGCCTTCTTGCATCGCCTCCTCGCCTCGTCGGCAGCTGCAGCCAAAACTTCCGCTGTCAGGATATCGGACACCACCAGTCTTCTGCTCCCATTTCCGAGCCAACTGGGGAACAAGACGTTACTCTCCTAACATCAGCGGTCTAGTATCCCTGCCCGCTGCCTGACTCTCTCTGCCGCAACCAACCTCTTCCAGCTGACAGGATATCGGACACCACCAGCCTTCCTACTCCCACTTCCAAGCCAGCTGGGGAACAAGCCGTCACTCTCCTGAATGCAGAAGAAGAAGTTGCGACGCTCTGCTTCCACTTGCCGCGCCGCATCTCACCTCGGCTCTCTCCACTCGCATCGCTCTCTGTCTCTCGTCACCATCATCAGCCTTCGGCGCCTTGCCTCCGATATCCCTCTTTGCTCCAGTCTCCTCAACTCCATCAGGCGCGCGTCTCAGTCTCATCTCCATCTCTTCATCTTCAGCATCACCCGCGCCGCCTCCGCATCGCCTCCTCCTCATCACCAGCATTATCCGCACCGGCGCCTCATCAATCATCTGCATCAGCATCACTTTATCGCGCACGTGGTTCCGTCCCTGCGCCCACTCATCAATCAATCGTTTCCTCCGCTTCCGCATCACTTTCAGCTCGGCACAAGGATTCACCCGGTCGCATCGCCCATTCCGCTACGACCTGCGCCCACGCCGAAAACATCAGCAGCGCACGGGGTTTTGCCCGTGCGCCCACATCCATCAATCGCTTCCTTTGCTTCGCATCACTTTTAGCTCGGCACAAGGATCCGCCTGGTCGCATCGCCTTTTTTCCGCGATGACCTGCGCCCACGCCGAAACATCCTTCAGCGCACGCGGTTCGCCCGTGCGCCGACTCAGCCATCATCATCAGCCTCCGCCATCAGCAATCATCGGCATATGTGAACGGCACAAGGATCTCCACGAGCCAGCTGCCCGCTTCCGCAACAGCCTGCACCCACGCCTGAAGCAGATTTCTCGCGGCGCGTTGGCATCTACCTTCCCCTTGCCGCATCTTACTCCCCTATTGAAAATCACGCACGTGGTTTCACCCCTGCACCCACTCCATCATCCATCGTTCCTCCGTTATCATCTGCTTTCACTCGGCACAAGGATCCGCCCGGTCGCATCACCTTTCCGCGACGATCTGCGCTCACGCCGAAAACATCCAGCTCTCACGAGGTTTTACCTCTACACCCGCTCCATTATCAACCACTCTTCCGGCATCAAAACATCATCCACTGCCCGCTCCATCTAGTCACATCGTCAATCTCATGATGACATCTTCTCAGCCTGCCGCTCGAACCTTCCTGCTCCACCCTCACCGCCTGATCAACCAAAACATCGGTCTCTGTGGAGCGCTCCACTGCATCAGCTGCCGGTACTAACGATCATCTGACCTCAACCTCTCAACATGACACGCTGGGTTCAGGAAATGCTCGCATCAGTGCGTTCTATCGTCGAACCCTCACGCATCATTCACTTCAACGAACTTGGACAACACAACCCCTTTGTATGGAATCCCATCTGGGAGGGCATAATTCAAACCATCGCCATTGATCACAGCAATGTGATTGATATTCTCCGCTTCCAACGGTTTGCGGGACAAATGCAAGCTGACTTCCCCACCACCTCATCTCTGGAGCTCTACTGGAATCATTGGTTTGAAGTCAAAAAACTGATTCTTGGACTCCTCTATCTCAGCACCGACACGACCTTCCACGACATCCTGGAGAATCATCGCTCAGGAATCGACCCACTGAACAAAATCTTTCTCAGCATTAACCAACGATGCACCCATGGGGGACGACTTCGTCACCTACACACCAGCTCTCCCTACCTGATAACCATGGATCAACTACCCCAACCACCTCCTCGTCCTGTCCTATCCCAAATTCATTTTCCACCACCTCCACCAAGTTTTTAAAATCTCTCCTCGTAAGGTCACCTCAGGGGTCATCTTCACAGGGGGTGTCAGAATTGAGAAGATGACCACCTTCAACTCCTACCACCAAAATATCCCAGGCACTCTGAATAACGGTTCAGCTCCGGCCTCGATTCATCTCGGTGATACTTCAAATAGCCGTTGACGGTCACCCACCGACCAAACGGAACTCCGACCAAGCAATCCCCTAATAAGCGGTCCGACCGCAAGCATGTCCGGCTAGTGCACAAGAAGCCGCTGCATATGCTTTGTCCTGTTCTGCCTCTGATATAAGGAGGATGTTCATTCCATCCTAGTTTAACTAGAACAGTTCTGCCCACCCTGTTCCCCTTTGGTTCCGCGGCTTTGCCGCCGTGTCTTCGCTGTGCTCGCCCCTCGCATTTCCCGTCTTCGCCAACCACTCTCAACGCTTCGCTCCGTCACTCTCGCACCTTCGATCAGCTCTCATACTCCGCTACCCATCACTCACCTCATCAGCTCTCTCTCTCATATCACCCTGTCTACCTCGGCTACCTCGCATCTCAGCCTCTATCAGCTCTTGCGACTAACTCCTCGGATCGCTCTTGCCTACGTCACTCTGTTGACGTACTGTTACATGTCCCGATGCTTCTGCTTGCTTTTGCTGCCGCTTCTCTCATTGCTGCATTCTTCTGACACTTCCAACCCAACTTCCAACCCAACTTCCAACCCAACTTCCAACCCAACATCCAACCCATCTTCCAACTCATCTTCCAACCCAACTTCCAACCCAACTTCTAGCCCAACTTCCAACCCAACTTTGAACCCAACTTCCAACTCAACTTCCAACCCAACGGTCAACCCAACGGTCAACCCAACTTCCAACCCAACTTCCAACTTCCAAATCAACTTCCAACCCAACGGTCAACCCAACGGTCAACCCAACTTCCAA
The DNA here is from genome assembly GCA_023375785.1 of Penium margaritaceum. NCBI lineage: Eukaryota > Viridiplantae > Streptophyta > Zygnematophyceae > Desmidiales > Peniaceae > Penium > Penium margaritaceum. The sequence continues at coordinate 19,764 of SZWC01011689.1, forward strand.
CCCAACTTCCGACCCAACTTCCAACCCAACTTCCATCCCAACTTCCATACCAACTTCAAACCCAACTTCCATCCCAACTTCCCTCCCATCATCCAACCCAACTTCTAACCCAACTTCCAACCCAACTTCCAACCCAACTTACAACCCAACCTTCAACACAACTTCCAAATCAACTTCCAACCCAACGTCCACCCCAACTTCCAGCCCAACTTCCAACACAACTTGCAACCAAACTTCTAACCAAACTTCCAAACCAACTCCCAACCCAACTTCCAACCCAACTTCCAACCCAACTTCCATCCCAACTTCCATCCCAACTTCCAACCCAACTTTCAACCCAAGATCCAATACAACTTCCAACCCAACGTCCAACCCAACGTCCAACCCAACTTCCAGCCCAACTTCAACCCCAACTTCCAACATAACTTCTAACCCAACTTCCATCCCATCTTCCATGCCAACTTCAAACCCAACGTCCATCCCAACTTCCATCCCAACATCCAACCCAACTTCCAACTCAACTTCCAACCCAACTTCCAACCCAGCTTCTAACCCAGCTTCCAACCCAGCTTCCAACCGAACTCTCAACCCAACTTCCAACCCAACTTCCGACCCAACTTCCAACCCAACTTCCAATCCAACTTCCAACCCTACTTCCAACCCAACTTCCAACCCAAGTTCTAGTCCAACTTCCAACCCAACTTCCAACCCAGCTTCTAACCCAGCTTCCAACCCAGCTTCCAACCGAACTCTCAACCCAACTTCCAACCCAACTTCCGACCCAACTTCCAACCCAACTTCCAATCCAACTTCCAACCCTACTTCCAACCCAACTTCCAACCCAAGTTCTAGTCCAACTTCCAACCCAACTTCCAACCCAGCTTCTAACCCAGCTTCCAACCCAGCTTCCAACCGAACTCTCAACCCAACTTCCAACCCAACTTCCGACCCAACTTCCAACCCAACTTCCAATCCAACTTCCAACCCTACTTCCAACCCAACTTCCAACCCAAGTTCTAGTCCAACTTCCAACCCAACTTCCAACCCAGCTTCTAACCCAGCTTCCAACCCAGCTTCCAACCGAACTCTCAACCCAACTTCCAACCCAACTTCCGACCCAACTTCCAACCCAACTTCCAATCCAACTTCCAACCCTACTTCCAACCCAACTTCCAACCCAAGTTCTAGTCCAACTTCCAACCCAACTTCCAACCCAGCTTCTAACCCAGCTTCCAACCCAGCTTCCAACCGAACTCTCAACCCAACTTCCAACCCAACTTCCGACCCAACTTCCAACCCAACTTCCAATCCAACTTCCAACCCAACTTCCAACCCAACTTTCAACCCAACTTCCAACTCAACTTCGAACCCTACTTCCAACCCAACTTCCAACCCAACTTCCAACCCAACATCCAACCCCACGTCCAACCCATTTTCTAATCCAACTTCTAATCCAAATTCCAACCCAACTTCCAACCCAACTTCCAACCCAACCTCCATCCCAACTTCCATCCGAACTTCCAGCCCAACTTCCATCCAAAGTTCCAGCCCAACTTCCAACCAAACTTCCAACCAAATTTCCAACCCAATTTCCAACCCAACTTCCAACCCAACATCCAACCAAACGTCCAACTAATTTTCTAATCCAACTTCCAACCCAACTTCCAACCCAACTTCCAACCCAACTTCCAACCCAACTTCCAACCCAACTTCCAACCCAACTTCCAACCCAACTTCCAACCCAACTTCCAACCCAACTTCCAATCCAACTTCCAACCCAGCTTCTAACCCAGCTTCCAACCCAGCTTCCAACCCAACTCTCAACACAACTTCCAACCCAACTTCCAACCGAACTTCCAACCAAACTTCCAACCCAACTTCAAACCCAAGTTCCAACCCAACGTCCAATCCAACTTCCAAACCAACATCCATCCCAACTTCCATCCCAACTTCCAACCTAACTTCCAACCCAACTTCCAACACAACTTCCAACCCAACTTCCAACCCAACGTCCAACCCAACTTTCAACCCAAGATCAAATACAACTTTCAACCCAACGTCTAACCCAACTTCAAGCCCAACTTCAAACCCAACTTCCAATACAACTTCTAACCCAACTTCCACCCCAACTTCCATCCCAACTTCAAACCCAACATCCATCCCAACTTCCATCCCAACATCCAACCCAACTTCCAACCAAACTTCCAACCCAACTTCCAACCCAACTTCCAACCCAACTTCCAACCCAACTTCCAACCCAACTTCCAACCCAACTTCCAACCCAACTTCCAACCCAACTTCCAACCCAACGTCCAACCCAACGTCCAACCCAACTTCCATCCCACGTTCCAACCCAACTTCCAACCCAGCTTCCAACACAACTTTCAACCCAATTTCCAATCCAACTTCCAACCCTACTTCCAACCCAACTTCCAACCCAACTTCCAACCCTGCATCCAACCCCACGTCCAACCCATTTTCTAATCCAACTTCTAACCCAAATTCCAACCCAACTTCCAACCCAACTTCCAACCCAACCTCCATCCCAATTTCCATCCTATCTTCCAGCCCAACTTCCATCCCAAGTTCTAGCCCAACTTCCAACCCAACTTCCAACCCAATTTCCAACCCAACTTCCAACCCAACATCCAACGCAACGTCCAACTAATTTTCTAATCCAACTTCCAACCCAACTTCCAACCCAACTTCCAACCCAACTTTCAACCCAACTTCCAACCCAACTTCCAACCCTACTTCCAACCCAACTTCCAACCCAACTTCCAACCCAACTTCC
>SZWC01011689.1:39792-55083 GCA_023375785.1 Penium margaritaceum
TTCCAACCCAACTTCCAACCCAACTTCCAATCCAACTTCCAACCCAACTTCCAACCCAACTCCCAACCCAACTTCCAACCCAACTTCCAACCCAACTTCCAACCCAACTTCCAACCCAACTTCCAACCCCATTTCCAACCCAACATCCAACCCAACTTCCAAGCAAACGTCCAACCCATTAAGTAATCCAACATCCAACCCAACTTCCAACCCAACTTCCAACCCAAGTTCCAACCTAACTTCCATCCCAACTTCCAATCCAACTTCCAACTCATCTTCCAATCCAACTTCCAACCCAACTTCCAACCCAACTTCCAACCCAGCTTCCAACCCAGCATCCGACCCAGCTTCCAACCCATAGTTCAACCCAACTTCCCACCCTTCTTCCAACCCAAATTCCAACCCAACCTCCAACCCAACATCCAACTCAACTTCCAACCCAACATCTAACCCAACTTCCAACCCAACTTCCAACCAACGTCCAATCCAACTTAGAACGCAACTTCCAACCCAACTTTGAAACCAGCTTCCAACTCAACTTCCAACCCAACGGTCAGCCCAACTTCCAACCCAACTTCCAACCCAACTTCCTACCCAACTTCTAACCGAACTTCCATCCCAACTTTCCTCCCATCATCCAACCCAACTTCCAACCCAACTTTCCACCCAAGTTCCAACCCAACTTCCAACCCAACTTCCAACCCAGCTTCTAACCCAGCTTCCAAACCAACTTCCAACCCAACTTCCAACCCAACTTCTATCCTAACTTCCATCCCAACTTCCAACCCAACTTCCATCCCAACTTCCATCCCAATTTCGATCTCAACTTTCAACCCAACTCTCAACCCAACTTCCAACCCAACTTCCAACCCAGCTTCCATCCCAACTTCCAACCCAACTTCCAACCCAAATTCCAACCCAACTTCCAACCCAAGTTCCAATCCAACTTCCAACCCAACTTCCAATCCAACTTTTAACCCAACTTCCAACCCAAGTTCCAACCCTGTTTCCATCCCAACTTCACACCCAACTTCCAACCCTACTTTCAACCCAACTTCCAACACAACTTCCAACCCAACTTCTAACCCAGCATCCAACCCAGCTTCCAACCCAACGTTTAACCCAACATCCATCCCAAATTTCAACCCAACTACCATCCCAACTTCAAACCCAACTTCCATCCAAACTTCCATCTCAACATCGAACCCAACTTCCAACCCAACTCCCAACCCAACTTCCAACCCAACTTCCAACCCAAATTCCAACCCAACTTCCAACCCAGCTTCCAACCCAACTTCCAACCTAGCTTCCAACCCAGCTTATAACCCAGCTTCCAACCCAATTTTCAACCCAATTTCCAACCCAACTTCCAACCCAACTTCCAACCGAACTTCCAATCCAACTTTTAACCCAACTTCCAACCCCACTTCCATCCCAACTTCCATCCCAACTCCGAACCCAACTTCCAGTCCAGCTTCCAACCCAAGTTCCAACCCAACTTCCAACCCAACTTCCAACCCAACTTCCAACCCAACTTTCAATCCAACTTCCAACCCAACGTCCAACCCAACGTCCAACCCAACTTCCAACCCAACTTCTATCCCAACATCCAGCCCAACTTCCAACCCAACTTCCAACTCAACTTTGAACCCAACTTCCAACTCAACTTCCAACCCAATGGCCAACCCAACTTCCAACCAAGCTTCCATCCCAACTTCCAACCCAACTTCTAGCCCAACTTCCAACCAAATTTCCAACCCAACTTCCAACCAAACTTCCATCCCTACTTCCAACCCAACTTCCAACCCTACTTCCAACCCAACTTCCAATCCAACTTCCAACCTAACTTCCAACCTAACTTCCATCCCAACTTCCATCCCAACTCCGAACCCAACTTCCAGTCCAGCTTCCAACCCAAGTTCCAACCCAACTTCCAACCTAACTTCCATCCCAACTTCCATCCCAACTCCGAACCCAACTTCCAGTCCAGCTTCCAACCCAAGTTCCAACCCAACTTCCAACCTAACTTCCATCCCAACTTCCATCCCAACTCCGAACCCAACTTCCAGTCCAGCTTCCAACCCAAGTTCCAACCCAACTTCCAACCTAACTTCCATCCCAACTTCCATCCCAACTCCGAACCCAACTTCCAGTCCAGCTTCCAACCCAAGTTCCAACCCAACTTCCAACCTAACTTCCATCCCAACTTCCATCCCAACTCCGAACCCAACTTCCAGTCCAGCTTCCAACCCAAGTTCCAACCCAACTTCCAACCTAACTTCCATCCCAACTTCCATCCCAACTCCGAACCCAACTTCCAGTCCAGCTTCCAACCCAAGTTCCAACCCAACTTCCAACCTAACTTCCATCCCAACTTCCATCCCAACTCCGAACCCAACTTCCAGTCCAGCTTCCAACCCAAGTTCCAACCCAACTTCCAACCTAACTTCCATCCCAACTTCCATCCCAACTCCGAACCCAACTTCCAGTCCAGCTTCCAACCCAAGTTCCAACCCAACTTCCAACCTAACTTCCATCCCAACTTCCATCCCAACTCCGAACCCAACTTCCAGTCCAGCTTCCAACCCAAGTTCCAACCCAACTTCCAACCTAACTTCCATCCCAACTTCCATCCCAACTCCGAACCCAACTTCCAGTCCAGCTTCCAACCCAAGTTCCAACCCAACTTCCAACCTAACTTCCATCCCAACTTCCATCCCAACTCCGAACCCAACTTCCAGTCCAGCTTCCAACCCAAGTTCCAACCCAACTTCCAACCTAACTTCCAACCCAACTTCCAACCCAACTTCCAATCCAACTTCCAACCCAACTTCCAATCCAACTTCCAACCCAACTTCCAACCCAACTTCCAACCTACCTTCCAACCCAATTTCCATCCCAACTTCCATCCCAACTTCCAACCCAACTTCTAGCCCAACTTCCAACCAAAATTACAACCCAACTTCCAACCAAACTTCCAACAGAACTTCCAACCCAGCATCCAACCCAGCTTCCAACCCAACTTTGAACCCAACTTCCAACCCAACTTTTAATCCAACTTCCAACCCAACTTCCAACCCAACTTCCATCCCAACTTCTATCCCAACATCCAACCCAACCTGCAACCCAACTTCCAACCTAACTTCCATCCCAACTTCCATCCCTACTTCCAACCCAATTTCTAACCCAACTTCCAACCCAATTTCCAACCCAATTTCCAACCCAACTTCCAACCCAACGTCCAACACATTTTCCAATCCAACTTCCAACCCAACTTCCAGCCCAACTTCCAACCCAAATTCCAACCTAACTTCCATCCCAACCTCCATCCCAACTTCCGTCCCAAATTTCAACCCAACTTCCAACACAACTTCCAAATCAACTTCCAACCCAACTTCCAACCCAACTTCCAACCCAGCATCCAACCCAGCTTACAACCCAACTTTCAACCCAACTTCCAACCCAACTTCCAACCAAACTTCCAACCCAACTTCCAACCCAACTCCAAACCCTACTTCAATCCCACCTCCATCCTCACTTCCAACCCAACTTCCAACCCAACTTCCAACCCAACATCCAACCCAACTTCCAACCCAACCTCCAACCCAACGTCCGACCCAACTTCCAACACAACTTCCAACCCAACTTCCAACCCAACTTCCAGCCTAACTTTGAACCCAACTTGCAACTGAACTTCCAACCCAACTTCCAACCCAACTTCCAACACAAGTTCTAACCCAACTTCCATCCCAACTTCCATCCCAACTTCAAACCCAACTTTCATCCCAACTTCCATCCCAACATCCAACCCAACTTCCAACCCAACTTCCAACCCAACTTCCAACCCAACTTCCAACTCAACTTCCAACCCAACGTCCGACCCAACTTCCAACCCAACTTCCAACCCAGCTTCCAACCCAACTTCCAACTCAACTTCCAACCCAACGTCCGACCCAACTTCCAACCCAACTTCCAACCCAGCTTCCAACCCAACTTCCAACTCAACTTCCAACCCAACGTCCGACCCAACTTCCAACCCAACTTCCAACCCAGCTTCCAACCCAACTTCCAACTCAACTTCCAACCCAACGTCCGACCCAACTTCCAACCCAACTTCCAACCCAGCTTCCAACCCAACTTCCAACTCAACTTCCAACCCAACGTCCGACCCAACTTCCAACCCAACTTCCAACCCAGCTTCCAACCCAACTTCCAACTCAACTTCCAACCCAACGTCCGACCCAACTTCCAACCCAACTTCCAACCCAGCTTCCAACCCAACTTCCAACTCAACTTCCAACCCAACGTCCGACCCAACTTCCAACCCAACTTCCAACCCAGCTTCCAACCCAACTTCCAACTCAACTTCCAACCCAACGTCCGACCCAACTTCCAACCCAACTTCCAACCCAGCTTCCAACCCAACTTCCAACTCAACTTCCAACCCAACGTCCGACCCAACTTCCAACCCAACTTCCAACCCAGCTTCCAACCCAACTTCCAACTCAACTTCCAACCCAACGTCCGACCCAACTTCCAACCCAACTTCCAACCCAGCTTCCAACCCAACTTCCAACTCAACTTCCAACCCAACGTCCGACCCAACTTCCAACCCAACTTCCAACCCAGCTTCCAACCCAACTTCCAACTCAACTTCCAACCCAACGTCCGACCCAACTTCCAACCCAACTTCCAACCCAGCTTCCAACCCAACTTCCAACTCAACTTCCAACCCAACGTCCGACCCAACTTCCAACCCAACTTCCAACCCAGCTTCCAACCCAACTTCCAACTCAACTTCCAACCCAACGTCCGACCCAACTTCCAACCCAACTTCCAACCCAGCTTCCAACCCAACTTCCAACTCAACTTCCAACCCAACGTCCGACCCAACTTCCAACCCAACTTCCAACCCAGCTTCCAACCCAACTTCCAACTCAACTTCCAACCCAACGTCCGACCCAACTTCCAACCCAACTTCCAACCCAGCTTCCAACCCAACTTCCAACTCAACTTCCAACCCAACGTCCGACCCAACTTCCAACCCAACTTCCAACCCAGCTTCCAACCCAACTTCCAACTCAACTTCCAACCCAACGTCCGACCCAACTTCCAACCCAACTTCCAACCCAGCTTCCAACCCAACTTCCAACTCAACTTCCAACCCAACGTCCGACCCAACTTCCAACCCAACTTCCAACCCAGCTTCCAACCCAACTTCCAACTCAACTTCCAACCCAACGTCCGACCCAACTTCCAACCCAACTTCCAACCCAGCTTCCAACCCAACTTCCAACTCAACTTCCAACCCAACGTCCGACCCAACTTCCAACCCAACTTCCAACCCAGCTTCCAACCCAACTTCCAACTCAACTTCCAACCCAACGTCCGACCCAACTTCCAACCCAACTTCCAACCCAGCTTCCAACCCAACTTCCAACTCAACTTCCAACCCAACGTCCGACCCAACTTCCAACCCAACTTCCAACCCAGCTTCCAACCCAACTTCCAACTCAACTTCCAACCCAACGTCCGACCCAACTTCCAACCCAACTTCCAACCCAGCTTCCAACCCAACTTCCAACTCAACTTCCAACCCAACGTCCGACCCAACTTCCAACCCAACTTCCAACCCAGCTTCCAACCCAACTTCCAACTCAACTTCCAACCCAACGTCCGACCCAACTTCCAACCCAACTTCCAACCCAGCTTCCAACCCAACTTCCAACTCAACTTCCAACCCAACGTCCGACCCAACTTCCAACCCAACTTCCAACCCAGCTTCCAACCCAACTTCCAACTCAACTTCCAACCCAACGTCCGACCCAACTTCCAACCCAACTTCCAACCCAGCTTCCAACCCAACTTCCAACTCAACTTCCAACCCAACGTCCGACCCAACTTCCAACCCAACTTCCAACCCAGCTTCCAACCCAACTTCCAACTCAACTTCCAACCCAACGTCCGACCCAACTTCCAACCCAACTTCCAACCCAGCTTCCAACCCAACTTCCAACTCAACTTCCAACCCAACGTCCGACCCAACTTCCAACCCAACTTCCAACCCAACTTCCAACCCAACTTCCAACCCAACTTCCAACCCAACTTCCAACCCAACTTCCAACCCAACGTCCAACCCAACTTCCAACCTAACTTCCAACCCAACCTCCATCCCAACTGTCAGAAATGAGAATCCAACTAGCCCACAAAAACACCTGCGAAAACTCAGAAACTCTCAGGACACCTGTTCACCTTCGACACGAACCAACTCGGTAAACCACCACTAGCCGTTGTCGGTCTCCAACCGACCAAACGGGCATCTGACCGAGGGATCCCCTAACAAGCGACACCTATCGCAAGCGCATCCGGCTAGCGCACAAGAAGTCGTTGCTTCTCTATTTGTCTTGTTCTGCTTGTATATAATGAGGACGTTCATTCCCTCAATGTTTAACGAGAGCAGTTCTGCTCATCCTGTTCCCCTTTGGTTCCGCGGCTTCGCCGCCGTGTCTTTGCTCTGCTCGCCCCTCGCATTTCCCGTCTTCGCCAACTCCTCTGAACGCTTCGTTCCGTCACTCTCGCTCCTTTGCTCAGCTCTCATACTCTGCTAACCATCACTCACCTTACCAGCTCTCTCTCTCTCTCACATCAACTTGTCTACCTCGGCTACCTCACATCTCTGCCTTTATCAGCTTCCGCGACTAACTCCTTGGACCGCTCTCGCCTACGTCACTCCGCTGACGTACGGTTGGATGTCCCGATGCTTGTGCTTGCTTTTGTTGCCGCTACTCTCGTGTCTGCATTCTTCTGACATGGTATAAGAGGGTCAGGCAACATCACCTAGAGTTCCGTGACCGCGTCATCGCTCTGCCGCCATCCTTACTTCACTGCTTTGACTCACATTCCCCTGCCGCCGCTACCGCCGTCTCGTGCCTCCCTGCTTCATCCGCAGCTGTCATCAGCAGCTCTACCTGACAAGTTCTCTACGCTGAAGAAACGCCTCGCCGTCCCAAGAAGGCCTTGCGCCCATTTCCCATCCCGTGGCTAAGAACCGGTGACGAGTTGCCCACATCAGCCATAAGCAACTCTTGAGCCGCCGCCTGCCGTCAACTACAAAGAAGCTTCCTGCTCTCTATCATCCACTGCCCCTCATCATATATGCCTACGCTAGCATCTCCCTCCCTTTCTTCTCACCTCATCAGCTTCATCTGCTCCTTCCTCGCCGTCATCCTCATCCTGCCCGCATCTGTCGTCTCGAGCCGCCTTCTCGCTTCGCCTCCTAGCCTCGTTAGCAGCTGCAATCAAAACTGCCGCTGTCAGGATATCGGACACCACCAATCTTCCTGCTCCCATTTCCAAGCCAACTGGGGAACAAGCCGTCACTCTCCTGGCATCAGCAGTCCAGTGTCCCTGCCCGCTGCCTGACTCCCTCTACCGCAACCCACCTCTTCAGCTGACAGGATATCGGACACCACCAGTCTTCCTGCTCCCATTTCCGAGCCAACTGGGGAACAAGCCGTCACTCTCCTGAACGCTAAAAAGAAGAGTTGTGTCGCTCTGCCTTCCTACTGCATCGCCTTCTATCTCGGCTCTCTCCGCTCGCGTCGCTCCCTGTCTCCCGCCTCCTTCACCATCATCAGTCTTCGGCCTTCATCTCCACCTGCCTCCGTCATCCCTCCTCCTCCTCACTCAAGTCTCCTCTGCTTCATCAGCCACCCGTTCCTGCCTCATCTTTGCCTTCGCCATCACCAGCATCATCCGCGCCGCCTTCCCATTCATAATCCGAATCAGCATCGCTTTATCGCGCAAGTGGTTCCACCCCTGCGCCCAATCATCAATCAATCGCTTCCTTTGTCTCCGAAATCACTTCCAGCTCGGCACAAGGATCCGCCCGGTTGCATCGCCCATTCCGCGACGACCTGCACCCACGCCGAAAACATCAGCAGTGCACGTGGTTTCGCCCCTGCGCCCACTCATCCATCAATCGCTTCCTCTGCTTTGCATCGCTATCAGCTCGGCACAAGGATCCGCCCAGTCGCATTGCCTTTTCCGCGACAACCTGCGCCCACGCCAAAACTTCCTTTAGTACACGTGGCTCGCCCCTGCGCCCACTCCGCCATCCATCCCTCCTCCGCAATCATCCGCTTTTGCTCAAGCTCGGCACAAGGATCCGCCCGGTCGCATCGCCTGTTCCGCGACGACCTGCGCCCACGCCGAAAACATCCAGTGCGCACGAGGTTCCGCCCCTGCGCCCACTCCATCATCCATCGCCCCTCCGCAATCATCCGCTTCTGCTCAGTTCGGCACAAGGACCCGCCTGGTCGCATTGCCCTCTCCCACGCCAAAACTTACTCAACACACGGGAACTCGCCCCTGCACCACTTCATCGTCTAGCCTTTCTCTTTTCCAACATCAATCTCTACCATCAACACTCATAATCATGTGTCAAAGACAGCGTCAACAGCTTGCCTCAAGAGTACCAGTTCTTGCCGAAGACGGATCCAACATCATCGCCTGGTCAGACAACATCCTTGTCCTGGCTCAAACATGGTGGTTCGGACAATTCAACGGCACCTCACTCCTTCTTGGACGATACGAATCCAATTACCTCAGAACACCACGGACCCCCGAATACCAGGCTGCATTTGTCAACAAATCCCATCATCTTCGACCCTTCCTCTCGATCGGCAACGACTCTCATCTCTCATTCCTTCGCACCGGACCACTCCTCTGGCACTGCGTCCTGCAACAAGCATGGTGGCGATACTGGATTCGAACAGCATGCCAATATACCACCCCTCTACCAACCATTGTTGGAAGAACAATTGTGCTGCCCTCTGAAGAAGAGCATCCCACCTCACTTCATGCAACCCGCTGGGTATCACAAGTATATGAGGCCTTCTTCCCGTACTTTCTCCTTGGGTTTGGTGTCACTGACATACTCCTTGGGAGACAGTTCTACTTGGGAAATGCTTTAACACCTGCTGCACAGCAAGAAGAATACTGGCAAGCGATTCAAGCAGTACTAGCAAGACTGAGAGAACTCATGCATCCCTGTCGACAACCTCTCACCCAAGTCTACCCCAACGACCTCAGCACCATGTGGTCCCACTTGCTCCTGACCTGCGGAGTTGCCAGGGCCGCACACCAAGAACGAAGTGTCTGCCACACATGGTAGTTAGATTATGGGGGGATGTCAGAAATGAGAATCCAACTAGCCCACAAAAACACCTGCGGAAACTCAGAAACTCTCAGGACACCGGTTCACCTTTGACACAAACCAACTCGGTAAATCACCACTAGCCGTTGTCGGTCTCCAACCAACCAAACGGGCATCTGACCGAGGGATCCCCTAATAAGCGATGCCTATCGCAAGCGCGTCTGGCTAACGCACAAGAAGCCGTTGCTTCTCTATCTGTCCTGTTCTGCTTGTATATAATGAGGACGTTCATTCCCTCAATGTTTAACCAGAATAGTTATACTCATCCTGTTCCCCTTTGCTTCCGCGGCTTCGCCGCCATGTCTTCGCTCTGCTCGCCCCTCGCATTTCCCGTCTTCGCCAATTCCTCTCAACGCTTCGCTCCGTCACTCTCGCTCCTTCGCTCAGCTCTCATACTCCACTAACCATCACTCACCTTACCAGCTCTCTCTCTCTCACATCAACTTGTCTACCTCGGCTACCTCGCATCTCTGCCTCTATCAGCTTCCGAGACTAACTCCTCGGACCGCTCTCGCCTGCGTCACTCCGCTCACGTACGGTTGGATGTCCTGATGCTTCTGCTTGCTTATGCTGCCGCTGCTCTGCATTCTTCGGACACCAACTTCCAATCCAACTTCCAACCCAACTTCCAACCCAACTTCCAACCGAGCTTCCAACCCAACTTCCAACCCAACTTCCAACACAACTTCCAACCCAACTTACAACCGAGCATCCGACCTAGCTTCCAACCCAACTTCCAACCCAACTTCCAACCCAACTTCCAACCCAACTTCCATCCAAACTTCCATCCCAACTTCCAACCCAACGTCCAACCCAACTTCCAACCCAACTTCCGACCCAACTTCCAACCCAGCGTCCAACCCAGCTTCCAACCCAACTTCCATCCCAACTTCCATCCCAACTTCCGACCCAACTTCCAACCCAGCGTCCAACCCAGCTTCCAACCCAACTTCCATCCCAACTTCCATCCCAACTTCCGACCCAACTTCCAACCCAGCGTCCAACCCAGCTTCCAACCCAACTTCCATCCCAACTTCCATCCCAACTTCCGACCCAACTTCCAACCCAGCGTCCAACCCAGCTTCCAACCCAACTTCCATCCCAACTTCCATCCCAACTTCCGACCCAACTTCCAACCCAGCGTCCAACCCAGCTTCCAACCCAACTTCCATCCCAACTTCCATCCCAACTTCCGACCCAACTTCCAACCCAGCGTCCAACCCAGCTTCCAACCCAACTTCCATCCCAACTTCCATCCCAACTTCCGACCCAACTTCCAACCCAGCGTCCAACCCAGCTTCCAACCCAACTTCCATCCCAACTTCCATCCCAACTTCCGACCCAACTTCCAACCCAGCGTCCAACCCAGCTTCCAACCCAACTTCCATCCCAACTTCCATCCCAACTTCCGACCCAACTTCCAACCCAGCGTCCAACCCAGCTTCCAACCCAACTTCCATCCCAACTTCCATCCCAACTTCCGACCCAACTTCCAACCCAGCGTCCAACCCAGCTTCCAACCCAACTTCCATCCCAACTTCCATCCCAACTTCCGACCCAACTTCCAACCCAGCGTCCAACCCAGCTTCCAACCCAACTTCCATCCCAACTTCCATCCCAACTTCCGACCCAACTTCCAACCCAGCGTCCAACCCAGCTTCCAACCCAACTTCCATCCCAACTTCCATCCCAACTTCCGACCCAACTTCCAACCCAGCGTCCAACCCAGCTTCCAACCCAACTTCCATCCCAACTTCCATCCCAACTTCCGACCCAACTTCCAACCCAGCGTCCAACCCAGCTTCCAACCCAACTTCCATCCCAACTTCCATCCCAACTTCCGACCCAACTTCCAACCCAGCGTCCAACCCAGCTTCCAACCCAACTTCCATCCCAACTTCCATCCCAACTTCCGACCCAACTTCCAACCCAGCGTCCAACCCAGCTTCCAACCCAACTTCCATCCCAACTTCCATCCCAACTTCCGACCCAACTTCCAACCCAGCGTCCAACCCAGCTTCCAACCCAACTTCCATCCCAACTTCCATCCCAACTTCCGACCCAACTTCCAACCCAGCGTCCAACCCAGCTTCCAACCCAACTTCCATCCCAACTTCCATCCCAACTTCCGACCCAACTTCCAACCCAGCGTCCAACCCAGCTTCCAACCCAACTTCCATCCCAACTTCCATCCCAACTTCCGACCCAACTTCCAACCCAGCGTCCAACCCAGCTTCCAACCCAACTTCCATCCCAACTTCCATCCCAACTTCCGACCCAACTTCCAACCCAGCGTCCAACCCAGCTTCCAACCCAACTTCCATCCCAACTTCCATCCCAACTTCCGACCCAACTTCCAACCCAGCGTCCAACCCAGCTTCCAACCCAACTTCCATCCCAACTTCCATCCCAACTTCCGACCCAACTTCCAACCCAGCGTCCAACCCAGCTTCCAACCCAACTTCCATCCCAACTTCCATCCCAACTTCCGACCCAACTTCCAACCCAGCGTCCAACCCAGCTTCCAACCCAACTTCCATCCCAACTTCCATCCCAACTTCCGACCCAACTTCCAACCCAGCGTCCAACCCAGCTTCCAACCCAACTTCCATCCCAACTTCCATCCCAACTTCCGACCCAACTTCCAACCCAGCGTCCAACCCAGCTTCCAACCCAACTTCCATCCCAACTTCCATCCCAACTTCCGACCCAACTTCCAACCCAGCGTCCAACCCAGCTTCCAACCCAACTTCCATCCCAACTTCCATCCCAACTTCCGACCCAACTTCCAACCCAGCGTCCAACCCAGCTTCCAACCCAACTTCCATCCCAACTTCCATCCCAACTTCCGACCCAACTTCCAACCCAGCGTCCAACCCAGCTTCCAACCCAACTTCCATCCCAACTTCCATCCCAACTTCCGACCCAACTTCCAACCCAGCGTCCAACCCAGCTTCCAACCCAACTTCCATCCCAACTTCCATCCCAACTTCCGACCCAACTTCCAACCCAGCGTCCAACCCAGCTTCCAACCCAACTTCCAACCCAACTTCCAATCCAACTTCCAACCCAGCTTCCATCCGAATTTTCATCCCAGCTTCCAACCCAACTTCCAACCCAACCTCCAACCCAACTTCAAACCCAACTTCCAACCCACGTTCTAACCCAACTTCCAACCCAGCTTCCAATCGAGCTTTCAACCCAACTTCCAACCCAACTTCCAACCCAACTTCCAACCCAACTTCCAACTCAACTTCCAACCCAACTTCCAGCACAACTTCCAACACAACTTCCAACCCAACTTCCAACCCAGGATACAACCCAGCTTCCAACCCAACTTTCAATCCAGTCTCCAACCGAACTTTCAACCCAACTTCCATCTCAACTTCCAACCCAACGTCCAACCTAACTTCCAACCCAACTTCCAACCCAACGTCCAACCCAACTTCCAACGCAACTTCCATCCCAACTTCCATCCCAACTTCAAACACAACTTCCATCCCAACTTCCATCCCAACATCGAACCCAACTTCCAACCCAACTTCCAACCCAACTTCCAACCCAACTTCCAGCCCAACTTCCTACCCAACTTCCGACCCAACTTCCAACCCAACACCCATCCCAACTTCCATCCCAATTTCCAACCCACCCTCCAACCCAACTTCCAACCCAACTTCTAGCCCAACTTCCTACCCAACTTCCGACCCAACTTCCAACCCAACACCCATCCCAACTTCCATCCCAATTTCCAACCCACCCTCCAACCCAACTTCCAACCCAACTTCTAGCCCAACTTCCTACCCAACTTCCGACCCAACTTCCAACCCAACACCCATCCCAACTTCCATCCCAATTTCCAACCCACCCTCCAACCCAACTTCCAACCCAACTTCTAGCCCAACTTCCTACCCAACTTCCGACCCAACTTCCAACCCAACACCCATCCCAACTTCCATCCCAATTTCCAACCCACCCTCCAACCCAACTTCCAACCCAACTTCTAGCCCAACTTCCTACCCAACTTCCGACCCAACTTCCAACCCAACACCCATCCCAACTTCCATCCCAATTTCCAACCCACCCTCCAACCCAACTTCCAACCCAACTTCTAGCCCAACTTCCTACCCAACTTCCGACCCAACTTCCAACCCAACACCCATCCCAACTTCCATCCCAATTTCCAACCCACCCTCCAACCCAACTTCCAACCCAACTTCTAGCCCAACTTCCTACCCAACTTCCGACCCAACTTCCAACCCAACACCCATCCCAACTTCCATCCCAATTTCCAACCCACCCTCCAACCCAACTTCCAACCCAACTTCTAGCCCAACTTCCTACCCAACTTCCGACCCAACTTCCAACCCAACACCCATCCCAACTTCCATCCCAATTTCCAACCCACCCTCCAACCCAACTTCCAACCCAACTTCTAGCCCAACTTCCTACCCAACTTCCGACCCAACTTCCAACCCAACACCCATCCCAACTTCCATCCCAATTTCCAACCCACCCTCCAACCCAACTTCCAACCCAACTTCTAGCCCAACTTCCTACCCAACTTCCGACCCAACTTCCAACCCAACACCCATCCCAACTTCCATCCCAATTTCCAACCCACCCTCCAACCCAACTTCCAACCCAACTTCTAGCCCAACTTCCTACCCAACTTCCGACCCAACTTCCAACCCAACACCCATCCCAACTTCCATCCCAATTTCCAACCCACCCTCCAACCCAACTTCCAACCCAACTTCTAGCCCAACTTCCTACCCAACTTCCGACCCAACTTCCAACCCAACACCCATCCCAACTTCCATCCCAATTTCCAACCCACCCTCCAACCCAACTTCCAACCCAACTTCTAGCCCAACTTCCTACCCAACTTCCGACCCAACTTCCAACCCAACACCCATCCCAACTTCCATCCCAATTTCCAACCCACCCTCCAACCCAACTTCCAACCCAACTTCTAGCCCAACTTCCTACCCAACTTCCGACCCAACTTCCAACCCAACACCCATCCCAACTTCCATCCCAATTTCCAACCCACCCTCCAACCCAACTTCCAACCCAACTTCTAGCCCAACTTCCTACCCAACTTCCGACCCAACTTCCAACCCAACACCCATCCCAACTTCCATCCCAATTTCCAACCCACCCTCCAACCCAACTTCCAACCCAACTTCTAGCCCAACTTCCTACCCAACTTCCGACCCAACTTCCAACCCAACACCCATCCCAACTTCCATCCCAATTTCCAACCCAACCTCCAACCCAACTTCCAACCCAAATTCCAACCAAACTTCCAACCCAATTTCCAACCCAACTTCAACCCCAACTTCCATCCCAGATTCCATCCCAGCTTTCAACCCAGCTTCCAATCCAACTTGCAACCCAACTTCCAACCCAACCTCCAACCCAACTTCCAACATAACTTCCATCCCAACTACCAGCCCAACTTCAATCCCAACTTCCAACCCAACTTCCAACCCAACTTCCAACCCAATTTCTAACCCAACTTCCAACCCAACTTCCAACCCAACGTCTAGCCCAGAGTTGTGCCGGAGGTGTGCCAGAGTTGTGGCAGAGGTGTGCCTGAGTTGTGCCAGAGTTGTCCCAGAGTTTTGCCAGATTTGTGCCAGAGTTGTGCCACAATTGTGCCAGGGTTGTGCCAGAGTTGTGCCAGAGTTGTGCCAAAGTTATGCCAGAGTTGTGTCACAATTGTGCCAAAGTTGTCCCAGAACAGTACCAGAGTTGTGCCATAGTTGTGCAAGATTATTGCCAGAGTTGTGCCAGGGTCATTCCAGAGTTGTGCCAGAGTTGTGCCAGAGTTGTGCCGGAGTTGTGCCAGAGTTGTGCCATAATTGTGCTTGAGTCGTACCATAGTTGTGCCAGAGTTATGCCAGAGTTGTGCCAGAGTTATGCCAGAGTTGTGCCTGAGTTGTGCCGAGTTGTACCGGAGTTGTGCCATAGTTGTTCTATAGTTGTCCCAGAGTCGTGCCAGAGTCGTGCCAGAGTTGTGCCAGAGTTGTGCCAGAGTTGTGCCAGAGTTGTGCCAGAGTTGTGCCAGA
>SZWC01011689.1:76507-87521 GCA_023375785.1 Penium margaritaceum
GCCGAGTGCACTCTTTCTCTAAGGCGTCAGCCTTAGAGAGGAGGGCTGTCGAGCTACAGCCACAGTCAGGAGCCATGGCTAGAGAGCAGCCAAGGATGCAGCCAACACAGCAACAGCAGCAATGAAAGTAATAGCAGCAGCGGCAGCAGAGGCTGCTGCTGCCGCCGAGGCGGCCGAGGCAGCAGCAGCAGCTGAAGAATTTGACGACATGGCAGAGGCGCTCTCCACCAACGCGCCTGCAAGCACACAATCCTTTGCGGCAACGGGGAGCCAGCTGACAGGTCCTGCCGCAGCCGAAAAGAAGGGACGTGGAAAGCAAAAATGACATAGCATGCTGGAAGCTGCTGTGGCCGACCTGATGGAAGACCTCTACGAGGAGCCGGAAGCAGAGGAGCACTTGGTGGTGCCGGAAACCATAGAAGAGGAGGTGGAGCTGTTCAAGAAGACTGCAAGGGGGGCAGAAAGTGCAACGTTCTGGCGTGGTACAAAGCAAACGCAGGGCAGTTCCCCACTTTTGCACTGGCTGCACTTGACGTGCTTGCTGTCCCTGCAACAAGCACGCCATCCGAAAGGATGTTCTCCCTTGGCGGCAGAGTAGTGACGGACTTGCGTCACTCTATGTCGCAGATTATAGTTTAGGACTTGTTGTGTCTGAAGACGTGGATCAATGACAAAGCACTGAGGCACTTCCCAGTGGCACCAAACAGAACAGTGGCTGAGGAGCTCCAGGAGATTGAGGAGCAGGAGAAAGCAGCACGTAGAGCAGCAAGGAGAGCAGCAAAGGCCGCAGAGCATGTCCAGGATGCAGGTGCAAACAAGGATGGTGAGGAGGATGAGGTGCAGAAGCACGCAGAGGCAGAGGAGAGCTCAGATGAGTCGTCCTCTGACGAGGATGACGAGGAGGAGGAAGGGTCCTTTAAGGATGGACATGGAGGGGAGGGGGATGAAGACCTGGATGATGATGTTCAGGAGCTCAGTTAGGTGTGATTTTCACAGTTCATTTGCTTTCTAGTTAACAATCATTTTCACAGTACATCTTTCCCATTACTCTATTGTTCCACTCTGTGTTGCAACTCCATGTTCCCCTGTGCTGTCCTTTGTAGTAATGTTGTTACTCTGGAATGGAAAAGTGAAGTTAAGCACTGTGAACACAGACATAGTACAACATGTTTCCAATTGTTTTTCTGTTCCAAATGCTTGTGCCTTAATGAGGAGCCAAAAGTGAAGTCAAGCACTGTGAACAGAAAGATATAAGTACATGTTTCCAACTGCTTCTGTTCCAATTATTGCACTGTTAATGAGGAGGCAAGGGTGAACCTAAGCACGTGTGAAAGTACAATACCACTGGGAGTCCTAATGTTCGTGAAAGAAAGATAAAAATACATGGTCAGTGACAGAAATATATAAGTACATGTTTCCAAGTGCTTCTGTTCCAACTTCGTCTGTTCCAAATGCTTGTGCCTTAATGAGGAGCCAAAAGTGAAGTTGCACCAGTGTGAAAGTACAATATCACTGGGAGTCATAATGTTGGTCGTTGATGGGTGACATAGTGGTAACTGACATGGACTCGCGAGTTTTCCCTGAAATACTTGCGAATCTTCAGACTCGCGAGTCTGGTCCGGGACTCACGAGTCCGAGTCTGAAGGGGGACTCAGACTCGCAAGTCTGAGTCCTGGAGGGAAGTCGGACTTGCGAGTCCGAGTCCCCCTTCAGACTCGCGATTCTGGACTCGTGAACACCCTTGCACAAACGTCATGCACAAACATTGTATACGAACTTCATGCCCAACATTGTTTTTCACAAACTTTGTGCATACACTTTGTGAACAACCACTGTGCACAAACTTTGTGAAAAACCTTTGTGCACAAAAATTGTGCACAAACTTTGTGCACAAACATTGTGCACAAACTTTGTGCACAATCTTTGTATACAAACATTGTGCACAAACTTTGTGCACAAATGTTGTGCACAAAAATTATGTACAAACCTTGTGTATAAAACGTGTGCACAAACTTGGTGCACAAACTGTGTATACTAACTTTGTGTACAAATTTTGTGCACACACTTTGTGCACAACCTTTGTGTAGAGCCAACGTGCACAAACATTGTAAACAATCTTTGTGTACAGACTTTGTGTGCAAACTTTGTGCGCTAACATTGTGTACAAACTTTGTGTACAAACTTTGAGCACAAACTTTGTGCACAAGCCTTGTGCACAAACTTTGTACACAAACGTTGTGCACAAACGTTGTATACAAACTTTGTGCCTAAAAATTGTGTACAAACTTTGTGTACAAACTTTGTGCACACATTTTGTGCAAAAACTATGTACACAAAGGTTGTGAACAAACTTTGTGCACAAACGTTGTGCACAGACTTTGTGTACAAAACCTGTGTACAAACTTTGTTCACAACCTTTTTGTACAAACTTTTGTGTGCAAACTTTATACACAAACATCGTGTAAAACCTTTGAGTACAATGTTATGCACAAACATCGTGGAAGGTGGCGACAGTTGGTGGCTTGACGACTCATTGCAGCTGTTATCGACGAAGTGTCATCGAATGTTTGGCTCGGGCACAGATTGGGCGTAGGGCTTGTTCAAGACGACATGAAGTTGCTCCAGCTTAAGACGCTATCGATGCAGCATTGCTAACGTCAGCTGCTGATGAAGCTGAGGGGCGCAAATAACGGCGATGGCAGCAGATGAATGCTGGAAGGAAGATGACAGCGGTTGAGGCAGCGAAGCGACGACAGGGTTAAGAGGCACCAAGTGATGTTGCTTGATGCTTTGGTACCATGTCAGAAGAATTTAGCGAGGGGAGGTGGCAGTGACAAAAGCAGGCAGAAGCAGGGAGACATGCAGAAGCACACTAGAAGAGTGACGGAAGTAGGAAGGCGAGGGATAGTGCACAACTCTGGCACAACTCCGGCACAACTCTGGCACAGCTCTGACACAACTGTGGCACAACTCTGGCACAACTCTGGCTCAACTCTGGCACAACGGTGGCACGATTCTAGCACAACTCAAGCACATATCTGCCATGACTCTGGCACAAATCTGGCATATCTCTGGTACAACTTTGGCATGTCTCTGGCAAAACTATGGCACAACTCTGGAAAAACTCTGGCACAAGTCCGGCACAACTCAGGCACAACTCTGGCACAACTCTGGCACAACCCTGGCATAACTCTGGCACAACTCTGGCACAACTCTGGCATGACTCTAGCACGACCCTGGCACAACCCTGGCACAAATGTGGCACAACTCTGTCACAACTCTGGTACAACTCTGGCACAACTCGGGCCCAATTTTGGCACAAATCTGGCACAACTCTGGCACAACTCTGGCACAACGGTGGCACGATTCTGGCACAACTCTGGAACATCTCTGGCACGACTCTGGCACAACTCGGGCCCAATTTTGGCACAAATCTGGCACAACTCTGGCACAACTCTGGCACAACGGTGGCACGATTCTGGCACAACTCTGGAACATCTCTGGCACGACTCTGGCACAAATCTGGCACATCTCTGGCACAATTCTGGCACAACCCAGGCAAAAATCTGGCACAACTCAGGCACACCTCTGGCACAATTCTGGCACCACTCTGGTACCATGTTGACTTCAACTTTTGACTTTTGGAGTCAAAGTCTAAGTCGGAGAGTCGGTCAAAGTTGACTTAAAGTCGACTTGGATATTGCCAGTGAAAAAAAGATTGTGCGTTTTGGATTCTAACACAATTTGAATCGCTAAAATCCGTTGAGAGTTGAGGGAGTTATGACTGTTCAAAGTTGGGGTGTGCATAAACACATCAGGCAGGTATGTTACGTGTATAAATTGCGTCCGATGACATCATATGCATGATACATATGCCATCCATCAAGTGTTGAAAGTCACATCTGGGCTGTTTTCAACTTGCTTCTACACAAGACATGGTACTTGGCACAGAATTATGAGGATCATGACAGGTTGGAGGAAAACCGACTTCCGACTTGGCCCATTAGAAGCCAACATCCGACATTTGACTTCCGACTTGGCCATTGACTTCGACTTTCCATAGTCAACATGGCTCTGGTACCACTCTGGCTCAACTCTGACACAACAATGGCACAACTCTCGCACAACTCCGGTACAACTCTGGCACAAATCTGACTCAACTCTGGCACAAATCTGGCACAACTCTGGAACAACACTGGCACAACTCTGGCACAGCTCTGGAAAAACTCCAGCACAAATCTTGCACAACTCTGGCATAACTCTGGCACAGCTATGGCACAACTCAAGCATACCTCTGGCACAACTCTGGCACAATCCAGGCACAACTCTGGCACAACTCTGGCACAGCTCCGACACAACAGTAGCACGACTCTGGCACAACTCTGGCACAACTCTGGCAGAACTCAGGCACAGCTCTGGCACAACTCTGGCACAGCTCTGGCACAACTCCGGCACAGCTCTGGCACAACTCTGGCACAACTCAGGCACAACTCTGGCACAACTCTGGCACAACTCAGGCACAACTCTGGCACAACTCTGGCACAACTCAGGCACAACTCTGGCACAACTCTGGCACAACTCAGGCACAACTCTGGCACAACTCTGGCACAACTCAGGCACAACTCTGGCACAACTCTGGCACAACTCAGGCACAACTCTGGCACAACTCTGGCACAACTCAGGCACAACTCTGGCACAACTCTGGCACAACTCAGGCACAACTCTGGCACAACTCTGGCACAACTCAGGCACAACTCTGGCACAACTCTGGCACAACTCAGGCACAACTCTGGCACAACTCTGGCACAACTCAGGCACAACTCTGGCACAACTCTGGCACAACTCAGGCACAACTCTGGCACAACTCTGGCACAACTCAGGCACAACTCTGGCACAACTCTGGCACAACTCAGGCACAACTCTGGCACAACTCTGGCACAACTCAGGCACAACTCTGGCACAACTCTGGCACAACTCAGGCACAACTCTGGCACAACTCTGGCACAACTCAGGCACAACTCTGGCACAACTCTGGCACAACTCAGGCACAACTCTGGCACAACTCTGGCACAACTCAGGCACAACTCTGGCACAACTCTGGCACAACTCAGGCACAACTCTGGCACAACTCTGGCACAACTCAGGCACAACTCTGGCACAACTCTGGCACAACTCAGGCACAACTCTGGCACAACTCTGGCACAACTCAGGCACAACTCTGGCACAACTCTGGCACAACTCAGGCACAACTCTGGCACAACTCTGGCACAACTCAGGCACAACTCTGGCACAACTCTGGCACAACTCAGGCACAACTCTGGCACAACTCTGGCACAACTCAGGCACAACTCTGGCACAACTCTGGCACAACTCAGGCACAACTCTGGCACAACTCTGGCACAACTCAGGCACAACTCTGGCACAACTCTGGCACAACTCAGGCACAACTCTGGCACAACTCTGGCACAACTCAGGCACAACTCTGGCACAACTCTGGCACAACTCAGGCACAACTCTGGCACAACTCTGGCACAACTCAGGCACAACTCTGGCACAACTCTGGCACAACTCAGGCACAACTCTGGCACAACTCTGGCACAACTCTGGCAAAACTCTGGCACAACTCTGGCACAACTCTGGCACAACTCAGGCACAACTCTGGCACAACTCTGGCACAACTGTGGCACAACTCTGGCACAACTCTGGCTTGACTCTGGCACAACGGTAGCATGATTGTGGCACAACTCTGGCACATCTTTGGCACGAGTCTGGCACAAATCTGGCACATCTCTGGCACAACTCTGGCACGTCTCTGCCAAAACCATAACACAACATTGGAAAAACTCTGGCACATGTCCGGCACAACTCAGGCACAACTCTGGCACAACTTTGGCACAATCCTGGGATAACTCTGGCACAACTCTGGCATGACTCTTTCACGACCCTGGCACAACCCTGGCACAAATGTGGCACAACTCTGGCACAACTCTGGCACAATGGTGGCACAATTCTTGCACGATTCTGCCACACCTCTGGCACGAATCTGGCACAAATCTGGCACATCTCTGGCACAATTCTGGCACAACCCAGGCAAAAATATGGCACAACTCTTGCTTTGGTTTCTGTCACCCGGCTTTGGGTTTTTTGTGTTAGAAGAATGCGATGAGCAGAGACGGCAAGAGGAGAAGCAAGCAGAAGCTACGAAAATGCGCAGGTGGGTCAGTTGAGGGACGGGCGGTAAGAGGTGTGAGCAGTTCCAAGGAGTTGATCGCAGAGTCTGTCGAGAGGCAAGGTAGCAAGGTTGCGAGGTAACCGGGAGCTTGAGAGAGAACATGAGTGCGAGGCAAGTGATGGATGACAAGTGATGAGCAAAGGGTGATGGAGCAAAGAGTGGTGACCTGGAAATGGTTGACAAAAGTAGAAAGAGCAACAGGCGAGCAGGGCGAGAACACGGCGGTGAAGAGCGGCGGGGGAGCAGGATGCAAAGAGCCGTTATGGTTAACTCAAGGGAATGAACATCTTCGGTATTAAAGGACAGAACAGGACAAAAAAGCAAGGCAATGGCTTCTTTCCGCTAGCTGGACGCAGGTGACAGGTGTCACTTTATTAGGGGATGACCTGGGTGTCGGGTACAACGGTCAGTGTGAACGATGGACCATTTGCCAAGGTGGTTGCGGTGCATACCTGAAACGTTATTGAGAGCTTGGGTTTTCCGAGCAGTGACCTCTGTCGGAGTCTGGATTTCTGACACCCCCCTTGAGTCAGACAGAGGTCACTCCAGGCAGAGGAACCAGGCACAAAATCCAGGCACAAGAACCAGGCACAAAATCCAGGCACAAGAACCAGGCACAAAATCCAGGCACAAGAACCAGGCACAAGAACCAGGCAAAAGAACCAGGCACAGGAACCAGGCACAAGAAGCAGGCACAAGAACCAGGCACAAGAACCAGGCGCAAGAACCAGGCACAAGGACCAGGCACAAGTACCAGGCACAAGAATTAGGCACAAGAACCAGGCAGAAGAACGAGGCACAAGAACCAGGCACAAGTACCAGGCACAAGAATTAGGCACAAGAACCAGGCAGAAGAACGAGGCACAAGAACCAGGCACAAGTACCAGGCACAAGAATTAGGCACAAGAACCAGGCAGAAGAACGAGGCACAAGAACCAGGCACAAGTACCAGGCACAAGAATTAGGCACAAGAACCAGGCAGAAGAACGAGGCACAAGAACCAGGCACAAGTACCAGGCACAAGAATTAGGCACAAGAACCAGGCAGAAGAACGAGGCACAAGAACCAGGCACAAGTACCAGGCACAAGAATTAGGCACAAGAACCAGGCAGAAGAACGAGGCACAAGAACCAGGCACAAGTACCAGGCACAAGAATTAGGCACAAGAACCAGGCAGAAGAACGAGGCACAAGAACCAGGCACAAGTACCAGGCACAAGAATTAGGCACAAGAACCAGGCAGAAGAACGAGGCACAAGAACCAGGCACAAGTACCAGGCACAAGAATTAGGCACAAGAACCAGGCAGAAGAACGAGGCACAAGAACCAGGCACAAGTACCAGGCACAAGAATTAGGCACAAGAACCAGGCAGAAGAACGAGGCACAAGAACCAGGCACAAGTACCAGGCACAAGAATTAGGCACAAGAACCAGGCAGAAGAACGAGGCACAAGAACCAGGCACAAGTACCAGGCACAAGAATTAGGCACAAGAACCAGGCAGAAGAACGAGGCACAAGAACCAGGCACAAGTACCAGGCACAAGAATTAGGCACAAGAACCAGGCAGAAGAACGAGGCACAAGAACCAGGCACAAGTACCAGGCACAAGAATTAGGCACAAGAACCAGGCAGAAGAACGAGGCACAAGAACCAGGCACAAGTACCAGGCACAAGAATTAGGCACAAGAACCAGGCAGAAGAACGAGGCACAAGAACCAGGCACAAGTACCAGGCACAAGAATTAGGCACAAGAACCAGGCAGAAGAACGAGGCACAAGAACCAGGCACAAGTACCAGGCACAAGAATTAGGCACAAGAACCAGGCAGAAGAACGAGGCACAAGAACCAGGCACAAGTACCAGGCACAAGAATTAGGCACAAGAACCAGGCAGAAGAACGAGGCACAAGAACCAGGCACAAGTACCAGGCACAAGAATTAGGCACAAGAACCAGGCAGAAGAACGAGGCACAAGAACCAGGCACAAGTACCAGGCACAAGAATTAGGCACAAGAACCAGGCAGAAGAACGAGGCACAAGAACCAGGCACAAGTACCAGGCACAAGAATTAGGCACAAGAACCAGGCAGAAGAACGAGGCACAAGAACCAGGCACAAGTACCAGGCACAAGAATTAGGCACAAGAACCAGGCAGAAGAACGAGGCACAAGAACCAGGCACAAGTACCAGGCACAAGAATTAGGCACAAGAACCAGGCAGAAGAACGAGGCACAAGAACCAGGCACAAGTACCAGGCACAAGAATTAGGCACAAGAACCAGGCAGAAGAACGAGGCACAAGAACCAGGCACAAGTACCAGGCACAAGAATTAGGCACAAGAACCAGGCAGAAGAACGAGGCACAAGAACCAGGCACAAGTACCAGGCACAAGAATTAGGCACAAGAACCAGGCAGAAGAACGAGGCACAAGAACCAGGCACAAGTACCAGGCACAAGAATTAGGCACAAGAACCAGGCAGAAGAACGAGGCACAAGAACCAGGCACAAGTACCAGGCACAAGAATTAGGCACAAGAACCAGGCAGAAGAACGAGGCACAAGAACCAGGCACAAGTACCAGGCACAAGAATTAGGCACAAGAACCAGGCAGAAGAACGAGGCACAAGAACCAGGCACAAGTACCAGGCACAAGAATTAGGCACAAGAACCAGGCAGAAGAACGAGGCACAAGAACCAGGCACAAGTACCAGGCACAAGAATTAGGCACAAGAACCAGGCAGAAGAACGAGGCACAAGAACCAGGCACAAGTACCAGGCACAAGAATTAGGCACAAGAACCAGGCAGAAGAACGAGGCACAAGAACCAGGCACAAGTACCAGGCACAAGAATTAGGCACAAGAACCAGGCAGAAGAACGAGGCACAAGAACCAGGCACAAGTACCAGGCACAAGAATTAGGCACAAGAACCAGGCAGAAGAACGAGGCACAAGAACCAGGCACAAGTACCAGGCACAAGAATTAGGCACAAGAACCAGGCAGAAGAACGAGGCACAAGAACCAGGCACAAGTACCAGGCACAAGAATTAGGCACAAGAACCAGGCAGAAGAACGAGGCACAAGAACCAGGCACAAGTACCAGGCACAAGAATTAGGCACAAGAACCAGGCAGAAGAACGAGGCACAAGAACCAGGCACAAGTACCAGGCACAAGAATTAGGCACAAGAACCAGGCAGAAGAACGAGGCACAAGAACCAGGCACAAGTACCAGGCACAAGAATTAGGCACAAGAACCAGGCAGAAGAACGAGGCACAAGAACCAGGCACAAGTACCAGGCACAAGAATTAGGCACAAGAACCAGGCAGAAGAACGAGGCACAAGAACCAGGCACAAGTACCAGGCACAAGAATTAGGCACAAGAACCAGGCAGAAGAACGAGGCACAAGAACCAGGCACAAGTACCAGGCACAAGAATTAGGCACAAGAACCAGGCACGAGAACCAGGCACAAGAACCAGGCACAAGAACCAGGCGCAAGAACCAGGCACAAGGACCAAGCACAAGTACCAGGCACAAGAATTAGGCACAAGAACCAGGCAGGAGAACGAGGCACAAGAACCAGGCACAAGTACCAGGCACAAGAACCAGGCACAAGAACCAGGCACAAGAACCAGGCACAAGTGGCAGGCACAAGTACCAGGTACAAGAACAAGGCACAAGAACCAGGCACAAGAACCAGGCACAAGAACCAGGCACAAGAACCAAACACAACCACCAGGCACAAGAACCAGGCACAGGAACCAGACACAAGAACCAGGCACAAGAAGCAGGCACAAGAGCCAGGCACAAGAACTGTTGAAAAATTGCCCCTCCGCATGCCCAAGTGCGGCGCCGGGAGGCGCCGACGAGCCGCCAGAAAGTGAAGACTCCGCTCCGGCGGATCTGGCGACTCGACAATTGCTCGGATCCTAAAATGGAGGATTGCCCCGTAAAGTTGACGAGTCGCTGAATCCGGTGGAAGTTGTTTCGCCGGAATCGGACAAGTATCGAGGGAGATATGGCCTTCCGAAGTTGGGGTGTGCGCACCGACTCTGCGAGCCGGCTGCGACTCGAAATCCGGTGGATAATCGACCGGATCGAGTAACAAAATTACCATGTGGAGAAAATGCTCCGATAGGCCTGCCGAGGCGTCCGGTGGATGATCCGCCTGATCAGGTGGATCATCCACCGGATCCAGTAGTGCAGGTTGTTACTGGGGGACTTAGCCAAAATCATGGCTCGGCGTCCGAAACCCAGTAGTACGTTTTGTTACTCAGGGACTTAGTCAAAATTCTGACTACAGGTCCGCGGACAGGTTTCGAACCTCGTCACACCCCATCACCAAACTCGACCCAAAAGTGGGTAGGGTGCGTGGAAACAGTGCAGGGGACCCCTACACCACGTGCAAGTGGACCTGCGCCTTGGGAAAGGCGCTTCGCACGTGAAGGAAGGCGCCACGGCGTGTGCGCGCCATGGAGGCGTTAGGCGTTTCTGTGGTGGGTGAGACCTGCGCTTCGGCAAGCATAACTTGGGCTACGCTTGGCCGAATCGCGCGCGGTTTGGTGCGTTGGAAAGCTCATGACTAGCCCTATAAATGTTGTGATCATGTCCATGTTCAAAATATAACGCAAAACGACGTTATTCCCTTCGCAAACTGACTGTCTCTAAATTCCTGCTCACATAGCGTGAGGCGACCAGAAAGCTCACGCTCAGTCTCAGATTCGCCCAAAACAGTAGACGTGAACCACTAGAGGCTATCAGACCAACGTCGGGACCGCACCACGCGG
>SZWC01011690.1:7349-34054 GCA_023375785.1 Penium margaritaceum
GGGGGGGGGGGAGAGGAGTCAACCTTTCGTCGTTTGTGCTCGGACGGCCTAAACTCGGTAGCAAAAACACTTTGGACCGAGCGACGAGATACCCACCATGTCTAAGTTTTAAGTTGTCGTGCCTGCATGTGCTCGAAATGGTACCGGATACCCAGACCAATTTCATTTTGTAACCGTGTATCCGGTGTCTGCCATGTTAACGACGGCATATCCGAGTCCGACATATTTGACACGGCATACCACACTTCGTAAAATTAATCACCGCATACCCTGAAAGAGAAACAGCCGAATAGTGAACATTAGGCAAACGCGGCCTAGTGGACATCCGGCCGGATGTGTACACGACAGTTTGTCGTACTTGCCAGAAAACCATCGTTTCCGTTTGGTTACTTGGAGTACAGTCCACGGCGACAGCACCGCTGAGCATCGTGATTGGTCGGACCATTGGCAATTGGCGACCGCTCCAAGGCACGGTTCATCGGCCACTGCCATGCACATGATGCAGTGCGGCGTCCCCTTGCTGACTGCGTGAATCGACGGCAGTTGAACGTGAAAACCCACCCGGTTCACAGCTTTCACGTCTGTCTGTTTGCGATTGTTCGCGCTACTAGCACGCTAGGACGAGACCTATCCACGAGTCACATCTACCCGATGTACGTAGACCGCCCACTACCCCCAATGGTCAGCTTGGGAGACATCAAACACACTCAACATGGTCTATGGGATGTGGACATACCCTGTCTGTCTAAAGCAACATACGACAAGGCCGTCGCTGCCTGGCGCCAAGTGAAGGTTCAGTGGGACGCCACGTATGACCATGCACCGCCCAGTTCTCACGCCATGTGTTGGATCATGGGTATGCGGGCTCCAACTAGTCGTCCATTGTACGCCAAAAGTGATCGGCAGTCGTGGATGCAGATGCATCCCATGACAGTGTCGGGGATGTGATCCCATGGTGTTCCGCTTCAATATTGCAGATTCTTTGTCATGAAATTCCCACTAGTCATTGTAATACACACATTCCGCCATGTGTGGCTCCATTCACTTTACACATGAAGTTTAAGATGCAATGTAACACGTTTAAACACAGTACGTAACAAGTGCCAGTATTATCACTGTGGGGTCCATTACTTTCCACGCAAGCATGGTCAACACAAAGAACAAAAAAACACTACAGTCTACATAGCTCCAAAAACATGGAGAAGCAATACTATGTGTGGACATAGTTTTGGATGAAGCATTTTCTTACACCGGCATGTACTGCCCACGTATCCCACTAACTAA
Source organism: Penium margaritaceum (assembly GCA_023375785.1). NCBI lineage: Eukaryota > Viridiplantae > Streptophyta > Zygnematophyceae > Desmidiales > Peniaceae > Penium > Penium margaritaceum. The sequence continues at coordinate 8,634 of SZWC01011690.1, forward strand.
CCAGCTTTGAAAGGTGGGTGGTAGTGAAAACATACATGCCATAACGTCATAGGTAGTGCAGAGTTGGCCTACATGACATCCTGCCATAGGAATTCCATAGGCACGTGCAAAGCATGGCTCGTCCATAAGTTCCTCAAGTGCATCGTAGAATACTTCACTCATGGGATCAATGACTTCCCCAGTTGATTTTTCATCTTCTACGATGTCGTCCATCACTTGGCCTTTGTGGTACGGGTACATGTACATCTTAATGATGTGTGTTGTCTTCTTGCCAGCCCATATCCTTGAAATGAAGTATGTTCCACTGACTCCAAGTATGAAACCAGTCACAAATGGGAGCTTAGACTCTTTTCTGCAGTCCATGGAAAATGCCTGGTTGTGTTAACCTTGATGTTGGTCACAGAGAAGGAGCACAATGTACTTCAGGTCCATTTTATGCTCCGGGATAGGTATGTATATCATTTCTTCGGGAAAAAATACAGAGTATCCGCTGCTTCAGTTACATGTCCAAAACATGACTAACACTCTGTCAAGCAATCACACTACCACATAATCTCCCATAGCCAAGGGCCCTCCTACTGACTTTGGCCACATGCTATGAGGCCCGCCCTCTCAACTTGGTAACATTGACTTTGTGCTTGAACAGGGGCTGGAAATGATGTCGGGCCCAGTAAAGTTGCACTCCCCTGTTCTGCACACCATGGATACAGGACATGGACAAGTGTTAGGCAACGCATTACTGAAGTGAGGACTAGAAAACATGGAATATCGGAAGAAGTTAATATACCATTCAAACCCCGTTGTTTTCTTCCTCGTCGTAGTAGTCCTCTGGGACATCATCCCAGCCACCATGTGGCATGCCATGTGTGGCAATCTGTCGATGGGTGAAGTCGACAAACTCTCGTCTGCGCCTCATGTCGTCCTCCTCACAAATCTACCGGTATGGTTCAGGGGCCTCTAGCTCTAAATCCTCATCGAAGATGAAGCGTTCTGGGTCGTAGACTTCCTCCTCTCCACTGTCTTATGCTGGAAACAGGTCTGGGTTGTAATCGCGGTCGTCATCGTCGAAGACGTTGATTGTCTCTTGTTACGGAGCTGTAGTGTTAACCTAGCTTGTACTACCTGTGGGTCCTACTGCTTTTACTGTTGCTACTGTTGCTGCTGCCTCTGCTACCTCTGCCTCTGCTTGGGTGCCACTTTCGGGCCAGTGTCCTGCATATGCCTCCGTGTGCAATCCTCCTGCTCTCTCTAACCGCTTCCGCAACGCTGCTTCTATTGCGGCCGCTGCTAGAGCCACGACCGCATGCTTGATGCACTTGGAGATGGTGTGGGACCGCAGGCCAAACTGTCAGCATGTGTTGTTCGCCTTCCACTGCTCGTTGCGGTCCAACCGCTTCCTTTGGGGCCTTCCACGCCCACGGCATGGTCCCGATTGCGTCCAGGTAATCCCCTCTTGTGATGTTTGACCAGGCACTGACGCCTAGTCAGTGGCTGTGTCGCTAGGAAGCTTCCATGCATCTTCTCATGGTATCAGAACAATGAGACAGTTCTCACAGAGCTACGCAGCAGAGACGCAGCATAGCAGCAACAGTGAGAGCCACAGCTGCAGCAGATCCACAGGGACCCGTCGACGACAACAGACCGGCGTCGACGTCGCTCACCATCACCACGTGAGATTGCAATCGCCAGCAGCATTCAGTAGCAGCAGCATCAGCAGTGCAGCAGAGTAGCAGCACAGCAGCAGCGGCAACAACAGCGGTAGCAGCAGTGCACGACGGCAGTACCACCGCAAGAACGTGCGGCAGTAGTAGCACAGCAGCAGCGCAACAACGGCGAAAACAGCAGCAGCGGCGGCAGCAGCAGCACAGTACCAGCGGTAGCAGCAGCAGTAGCGCAGCAGCAGTAGCGCAGCAACAGTAGCGGCGGCAGCAGTAGCAGCGGCGGCAGCAGCAGCGGCAGCAGCGCACGGCGGCTGCATTAGCGTGCAGTAGTCGTAGCGCGCAGCAGCAGCAGTAGCACGTGCCTGCTGCTACAGCTGCGCACAAAGCGGCCAGGCAGCCGCTCCGCACGCAACCGCGTGGCTGCTGTTGCAGCTAACGACGTAGCAGTAGCAGCAACCGAGCGGAAGCTGATGTGCAACTTCCGCGCAGCTCCCGCGCGGCTGCTCCGCCAACTCGTGCAGCAGTCGCGAGGGTTGACCAAAAAAAAAGGGCGAGCTGACGTCAGTATTTGTTTGACTTGCTGACGTCATCAGGTCTTGCTGACGTCAGCACTTGCCTTAGTGAAATTTTTGGTCGGAGAGTCAAAAGTGGCCAGCATTTCAACTCCTCGAGAAACGCTCCCATTCCTGCATTTTGACCACGTTGATGTCTCGGCCTATAATGAGCGGCACCATGGCTCCGCCCGACGAGAAGGGAAAGAGGGTACTAGACCCTTCTTCTTCCTCCTCAGGGGTCACAAGCCCACGTTCGCAGGCCATTGAGGACTTGCGGAGCCAGCAAGACGAGATGCATCTCTTGTAACGGGAGCAGACTGACGCCATCCGCACACTTACCGAGCTTCTTCGAGGACATTCCACGACTCCATGACAGATTCCTGAGGGAGCGGCCGGGGTTGCACCCTGTACACAGCAGTCAGCTCTAGCATCGGAGACAGGAGCTGGAGCCGACCCACCACCTCTTGACCCTTTGGATGTGGATCCAGACATGCCAGGCATGGAGGGCGAATCCCCGGAGCACGAGATTCGTGTGCTTCAGGATTGTATCCGCCAGCTACAAACGAGCTCTCGGCNAGCAAGACGAGATGCATCTCTTGTAACGGGAGCAGACTGACGCCATCCGCACACTTACCGAGCTTCTTCGAGGACATTCCACGACTCCATGACAGATTCCTGAGGGAGCGGCCGGGGTTGCACCCTGTACACAGCAGTCAGCTCTAGCATCGGAGACAGGAGCTGGAGCCGACCCACCACCTCTTGACCCTTTGGATGTGGATCCAGACATGCCAGGCATGGAGGGCGAATCCCCGGAGCACGAGATTCGTGTGCTTCAGGATTGTATCCGCCAGCTACAAACGAGCTCTCGACCTCCACACACGTCTCGCTTTCCGGAGTTTTAATCGTCGCCTGATCTCCACCCAGCGACTTCCCTCTTTTATCGACGTCTTTCCATTCCCTCGTCCTTCTCAACCTATGGTTGCTCTCCCTACGGGGCGTCAGCCCAATGACTTTGAGACGCCGCCCCCACGGTACGTCAGCGAGGACGGCTTAGACTGCTGGGAGATCCTCTTTCATGTCTGGGCCACTTCAGAGGGTGTGTGGCCCTACTACCACAATCTGTATCAGACTATAGACTGAGCTCAGGTGGTGATAGTACCTAGGGTGATGTGCAGACTTCTCTATGCCATGCCGCACGAGACCGTCATCGACTTCCGTTCATTCCTTGGCGAAGCGAACACAAGCACCGTCGCAGATCCACGCGAGGGCTGGGACCTAGCATTGTCTCTTCTCGCTGCAAAGACGCACGCCACCCGCGCCGCGCACATCCGTGCCCTTCACTCCCTTCGCCAGGGACCTGCCGAGCCTGCAGCCGACTACTGGCGACGCGCCATGCGCATTTACACGCGCCTTGGGACCTCAGGAGGCACACAGTTGTGGGCGCTCTGTACGATCATGCTCCTGATTCACCTTGAGCACACAGATATCTTCACACAGTACAGCGATGCCATGTTGGAGCCTTTTTCAGCCTCAGCTTCTTCCCTGGGTGCACCAGCTTTTCCCTCCAGGTGACTTCCGCCCGTGAGGCATTCGTGACCCATCAGGAGACCTCCATTGCTACAATAGTCGTTGCATCACCATCGACGCCCCTCCTGCAGACTTCTTCTCCATCCTTTGTCTCGTCCTCCTCCTCCTCCCCTTCTGTCCCGATTACACCAACTCAGACACAGGGTATCGCGGCAGTAGTATAGGGGAAGAAGGGGCGACGGAGGCGTGGCTCGGGCCAGCAGTAGCCACAGCAGCAGCCGTCATCGGCCAGTAGCAGTGAACGCTCTGTTCACTGCTACAACTGTGGAGGCACCCATTGCTACACCGAGTGCCAGCAGCCGCTCGACTGGGCACGGACTACTCGTGGGCTCCAGGCTGCGCACACACTACTGTCTACGTCCAGCAGCACATCCTCCGAGCGCGTGGCAACCACGACCGCAACTGTTCCTGCTTCACCACCGGCGACCAGAGGCGATCAAGACCCACGTGACCGCACTATCGCTGAGCTCTGACACCTTCTGGCGCTATGCTTTCAAGGAGGTGTGAGTGTGTTGTCACAGCCGGGTGGTTCACAGACTGTCTGTTTGTCTGTTTTTGTGTTTGTCTGTCACTTGGATCATCGACTCTGGTGCCACTCATCACATGACCTGTCGTTACAATGATTTGGTTGTTCTTGGACTTGTTGCATCCGTTCGTTCTGTTCGCACAGGCTCTGGTCAGTCCTTGCCAGTTGACGGTGGTGGGGTCGTCCTATTTGATGGTCCATCTAGCCCCTTGTATCTTTTTGACGTGCTATTTGTACCTCACCTTGAGCTCAGCTTGCTTTCTGTACGTGCTTGCACACTGATGGGACTCTCTGTGGAGCACACTGCAGATTCCGCGACTATGACTGCTCTTGACACTCGTAGCATTGTCTTTCGTGTCTCTGTCGTGGATGACCTATATTGTGTCTCTTGGACTTGTGCTCCTTGCTCCCCCTCCCCTTCCGCTCGTGTTTTTGCCACTGGTGTTCTGTCTCCTTAGCACCAACGATTGCTTCATCGCTACCTATGTCATGTAGTCTCCAACACTGTGTTGAAGCTCATTCGAACACAGCCCGCACTCGGTCTTGACGCAGCTTCTTTCGAGAAGCCGCCCAAGACCGACTACCTCTTTTGCGCTCAAGGTAAGATGCATCGTTGCACCTACCCTGACTCCCTTTCACGCGCACTTCGCCCTCTCGAGTTAGTTCATTCGGACCTCATTGGTCCCCTACCTGTTGAGTCTTTGTCCGATCGGGGTCGATACGTCCTCACCCTGACTGATGACTTCACCTGGATGCGGTGGGTCTACAGCGTGCGCCAGAAGAGTGACGCCGCTCTTGCGGTTTGTCTCTGGCTAGTGATGGCTGAGCGTCAGTCTCACCACATGTTGCACACCTTCCGCTCGGATCGCGGTGGCGAGCTCCTTGGTGAGATGGACAGCTTCTTTGTTGAGCACGGGATCTTTCACCAGGTCTCCGCTCTTGCTACTCCTCACCAGAACGGTATTTTTGAGCGCTGGAACCGCACCATGGAGGATGCGGTTCGCGCTATGCGGTCTGAGTGCGGTCTTCCGGAGTCCTTCATTTTAGAAATCTTCACCTACATGACTTGGGTCTGGAACTGCCTCCCGCACGGTCCTCTTTTGGACCACGTCACACCGTATGAGCTCTGGTTCGGCCACCGTGCTGACTTGCGCCTTGCTCGCGTCCGGGGATCCTTGGCTTCTGTGTGGTACACTGAGGACCAGCAGGGGTCCAAGGTCTCACCGTGGGGTCACTTGTGCGCCTTCGTCGGTATTTCCCCGCGGTCAAAGGCATGGCGTTTTTGGGACCCTACACGTCGTCGCATTGTTGAGTCCCGCGGCGCGCTCTTCTTTGAGTCCCTCACCTACCATGATCTGACTTCGATCAGGTCGCTGTCCGTCACACATGTTCCCACGTGTGAGGTTTCTCGATGGATGGGGGAGTCTACGCCTACGAGCACCGATCGCCAGGCTGATGGGTCTGTTTGAGCTCCCTCTACCTCTCCCGTGCTTGATGACCCAGCGATCATCGCTGTCGGTCTAGAGATCTCTCCAGCACTTTCGGCTTGTAGTCCTGCCACTTCACGCCCCACAGGTACCCATGATCCTGTACCTGTGCGTACTCCTGCGACCGTACCTGGGTACTGCAACACCCCTGCCTATGTGCGTGGACCTGCCTCACCTGCTCCTACTGTCACACCGAGCCCTGTGTCTCCCACACCCGCATCTCCTCGCACGGCATCACTAGCTCCCTTGCCTCAGTCCTCCCCAGCTGTGATTGTGCCCGTTCCTGAGCTGGAGGTGCGCCCCTTGAGCCCAGGTTACTCCTGTGAGCCTGGCGGTCGCCTTTGACCATTGGACTCCAGAGCTCAGCGAGTGTTTGTTCAGGCGTCCAGGCGCTCTACTCGCAGCATCGTGAGTGGTGATCCCGGCATAAAGGCCCTAGGCCTTATTGTCCGCACTTAGCACGCAGAGGTACATCCAGCGTGTCCCATAGGGCACGACCTCGTCACTCGTGAGTTTCATATCGCTTGCGATGCAGCAACCGATCTTATGGTCATCAGACCTAGCATTGAGGCGTGCGCTCTTGCCACGCAGAGCTCTCCCTCTATGGCGCCTGACCCGGGCATACTGAGGGAAGCTCTCTCGTCATAGGATGCTGACGCGTGGCGTGCTGCTTACGAGGATGAGCTCCGCGCCATCCGCGAGCACGGGGTTTACGAGCTAGTCGACCTTCCACCTGAGAGGAAGGCTATTCAGGTCAAGTGGGTCTTTTGCAAGAAGGTGAAACCGGATGGCTCACTGGAATGCCACAAGGCTCGATTGGTCGTCAAGGGGTACTCTCGGATTGAGGGAATCAATTACACTGATACCTTTTCCCCTGTCGGCCGCATGCCCTCAACTCGCGCTCTGTTCGGTGTAGTGGCTCAGCATGACTGGGAACTGTACCAGATGGATGTGAACAATGCGTTCCTCCATGGCTCTCAGGATTAGGAGATTTACGTGGCTCAGCCACCTGGCTTTGAGAACGGTGACAAGGTCTTACGCTTGTGCAAGTCCTTGTACGGCCTCAAGCAGTCTCCTCGGTGTCAGAACCAGGAGATCACTGGCATCTTGACTCGTGCGAGATCTGTACAGAGCGAGTCATATCCCTCTCTCTTCATCCGACAGACGCCTGAGCGATTCACCGCCAACCTGCTCTATGTCGACGACCTTCTGATTGCGTCTCCTTCATTGGAGGTCGTGAAGGAGGCCAGGGCTGTGTTGTTGTTCTCCTTATTGTGACCTCTCGGCTCACGTGTATTGCCTTGCAGATCCCTGAGGAGGTAGAGAGTACGGGAGACTGGGGGAGCAGACACGAGTCCGGCACCTGGCGAGCAACCTCAGGATACACTCACGTTGACGCTGCTCCCCTCTTGGAGAGCTCACATTTTTCCTCAAGACAATACACTGTCGTGCTTGTTTGTCTATGAACTGCAATGCCTTGGTGACCTACTTTAGTCTTGCTTTAGAGTTCGTGTTAGTTTAGACAGACCCAGAGTGTGTCAAAACTCAGTTTGCGGGCAGGTTGTGGCATGGGGCAGACTCGCCCATGACATTTTGTTTAGTGAGTGTCGGCGAGCTCTCTCTCGCCGGCCAACGGGTGGACTCGAGTAGCGAGTTCCATCCCGTAGGACCAAGACACTCGACCCCCTCCACGTGTCTAACCCGTTCTCCCTCCACACTCGTCCGTTTTGGACGAGGTCAGTTGCATTCTGACCACAGTGTGGTGCTCCACATAGTAGTGTAAGGGAAGAGGGGTTTCTGTTTTGGTATCAGAGCTCACGAGCCAAAGTTTGTCGCGTCCTGCGTGAGAGACACGGGAAAAGATCCTGGGAGGGCAGATATGTAGTTGCGCGGATCAACAGCGTCAGCAGCAGCGGCGACAGCAGTTGCGAAGCAGCAGCGGCAGCGATAGCAGCGTGCAGCGACGTGAGGCAGTAGCAAAGAAGTGGCAGCCACGAGCAGAGGCCACATTGGCTCGACTGCAGTGGCCAAACCACAGCACCACTGCCTACGGCCGCGCGGAGCAGCGGCAGCAGCGACAACAGCGTGTAGTAGCCGCAACCGCTATCGGAGGCAGCAGCGACGGCCGCTCTGCCGCAGCCATAGCAGCGCGTGGCAGCCACACTGGCACAGCCGCAACACCGCCCGCAGCTGCGCGGTGTAGCAACTGTAGTGGCGTGAGCGTGCAGCAGGGTGCGACAGAAGCATTAGCTAGAGTAGCAATCAGCTACAGTAGCAGTCACTACAGCGCTGGCCACAATAGCAGCCCTTTAGTCCTCTCTGGTCTACCCTTTCCTCCTTCTGCCTAGGTTCCCCTCTCTCCCTGGGTTGGGCGGTGGTGGTTCAGGTACACAAGACTGCCTCGCGGCCTCTCCTTGATTTCCCACGCCCACTGGGGCGGGGGAAACGTTGCCGAAATTTTACGGCAGCGTCAGGGGGGGTCCATCGGCAATTTTCTGGCTAAAACAGGCCATATCACATTTCCCACGCCCACTGGGGCACGGGAAACGCTGCCAAAGTTATTCGGCAGCGTAGGGGAGACCATCACACAATCCACGCCCGCTCGGGCGAGGTGAACGCTGATAATTTTCATTTCGGCAGTGTCTACCACTCAACGGCAGTGTCAGCACCTGTGTTGCACACTTGCGCTATCCCAACACCATGCCCAAGGACGCCCCTACCGGAGTTGGCAGTGCCGGCTCCACTTTGGACATGGGCATTGCTGCCTCCAGTGTGAGTGGCGGCACACTGGGTGCAACGCGGGACAAGTCCCTGTCTAGCCCTGGCTCATTGGCGCGCGATCTGCGAGAACTGCTCGAGTAAGAGGCCCAGCAGGCTGAACAGACAGCCAAGCAAATGGCCGATTTAATCAAGCTGTTTCGGGATGTAGTCCAACCGTAGCAGCAATAGCAGCAGGAACAGCAGCAGCTGCTGCAATAGCAGGAGCAACAGCAGAAGCTGCTCCATGATGCCCTACGCAAGGGCAAGATGACAGTCAAGAGTGCGGTAGAAGTAGACGTCGATGTAGCGTTAGGAGCGTTCGATGCACATCCGTCCGACGACCTTCCACAGTCGGACGAAGACGCCAATGACGAGGAAGGCATGTTACGCCTTCGTCTTGCATAGTTAGAAAAACGGCATCGAACCCGCTCGACACGCCAAGTAGTAACGATCGGCGAAGCAGGCCCAAGAAACCAGTCCAAGGTTACCATAGACCCAACATCCTTAGAAGAGCAGTTACTTTGCATGAGTCTAGGGTTGAGGGAGGACCCCTCGTCGCCGTCGCCAGAACAAGCTGTCCTTACAGCTCTGCCAACAACAAAGCCACCCCAGTGGTTTGAGACCGAACCCCCGACTTACCGACAGGAGGATAGCTACAGCACTTGGGAGCCACGGTTCCATATGTGGGCGGTCAGTAAGGGGGTGTTTCCATACCACACTACAGTACCAGGTCACAGACCCCCAACAGACGGCTACCGCCGTTCGCGCAACGTACGACCTCTTCAAGGTCGTCCCCGAGGAGTACACTCTTGAATTTGAACCTTTCCTGGGAGATCTCCGCACTGGTGCTGGAGCTGGCCCACCCGGCGCCCGGGAGCTGGCGATTACTCTCGATGAGGGCGCGACCATGGCAACGACATCACAACAGCTGTCGGACTTCAACTCCCTACAACAAAGTGGACACGAGACACCGGCCAACTACTGGCGGCGCGCGATGCGGCTCTACAGGGCCCTTGGGAAGCGTGGGCCGGGCCAACTCATGGCGTTCAACACCATCAGGATCGGCATCGGGCACGAGTACGCCAAGGCTTTCGCCAACTTCCGCCTGAGCAACCTTTAGGAGATGGTCGATAGGGGTTTGCTCCTATCATGGGTGATGCAACACTTCTTACACGTGGCAGAGTTGGAGCAGCAAATGATGCCCGCCATGGTGCATCTGCAGCTGTTGTCACGGCTGTTCATGCTTCGCGCGCCCTGTCCCCTTCCTTTCCCCCGTCGTCACAACCAACGACAACCACCACAACAACAGGTGGTTCAGCTGCAGCAGTCCAAGGGAAGAAGGAACGAAACAACAGGAAGGGTGCCAAGGAGGGCAAGGAACAGGCTGCTTCAAAGCCGACTAGGGAGCGTCAGTGGGAGTGTTACAACTGGGGTGGAGCGCACCGCTACACAGAGTGCAAGCTCCCCAAGAACTGGACGAAGATTGCGCAAGGCTGCAACGGGCCTTCGAGCAGCGTGAGCACGCCTCCCACACACCACAGTAGTGACTGACACGCAGTCCCCGCCATCGGCTGATGCAGCCGTAGCCAACACCAGCGACCTGCCACCTCTGGAGCAGCAGCTTGCGACCCAGGCCCGCGATATCGCCGAGCTCCGTCAACTTCTCCGGCTCACCACTCAAGGAGGTGCGAGTGCATTGACTGAGCAGAGGGGTCCCACAGTCAGGTCTGTCGAGTCCGTGACGTGTAGTCGGGATGGTGGCGGTGGGGCATGGTGCGCTGTTGAGTCTGTGGAGTCATTTGTCGCGCGTGATGATGCTGGTCTGTCCCTCGTCCTCGTTGCAGTGTGGTCAGGTCACGACGATCTGTCGTGGCTTGATGAGTCGCAGACACGTGTCATCAGTGCGGCTCAACAGTCGTCTGCTGAGCCACCCCTGTCCACTATCTGCACTGTTGGCAGTTGTTCAGTCACGTCACCCGAGCGTGTGACGGATGCCACCTGGATCCTAGATTCGGGTGCCACCCATCACATGACATGTCGCCGCTGTGATTTTGTGGTGCTTGGTAATGTCGGCTGTGTGAAGTCTAAGCGTACGGCTGCTGGGCATGAGGTTCCTGCTCAGGGTGAAGGTGTGGTACAATTCCATGGACCATCTGGACCACTCTATATTTCAAACGTGTTGTACGTGCCTGGTCTAGAACTCAGCCTGCTGTCTGGGCGTGCCTGCACACGAATGGGTCTCAGTGTCACATTCACAGGTGAGGATGCCACTGTCTCCGTTTGTGCTATTGCTGAAGTGGTACTCCGCGGCAGGGCAGTACGGGACTTGTATCACGTCTCTGGCTGCCCCATATCCACCAACATCAGTGCACCATCCACTGCACGAGTGTTTGTCACACGCACGCTGTCGCCTCAGCATCAGCGTCTACTGCATAGACGCTTGTGTCATGTCCACTTAGATGCCGTAGATCGTCTGGTTCACACCCAACCTGCACTCGGTCTTGACGCAGCGTCCTTTGAGGCGCCGCCCAAAACCGATTGCCTGCAATGTGGTCAAGGCAAAATGCACCATACCACATACCCTCTGTCCGACTCCTGGGCTCTCAAGCCCCTGGAGTTGGTTCACTCTGATCTCCTAGGACCCCTCCCCGTCGAGTTCCAGGATGACAGAGGGCAATACGTCCTGACAATCACAAACAACTTCACTCGCATGCGGTGGGTTTTCAGTCTGCGTCTCAAAAGCGATGCGGCGTTAGCTGTTCGCACGTGGCTCGTTATGGCTGAGCGCGAGTCCGGCCATACCCTCCAGAACTTCCGCTCTGATCGAGGCGATGAGTTCATGGGAGATCTAGACCGCTACTTCGCCTCACTGGGAGTGTTTCACAACCTCTCCGCCCCAGCCACGCCACAGCAGAACGGCGTGTCAGAGCGCTGGAACCGCACCATGGAGGATGCAGTTTGCTCCATGCGTGTGGACAGCGGCATGCCTGAAGCGTTTGCCTTCGAGGGTATGGCGTACATGACATGGGTCTGGAACACGATCCCTCACGGCCCCCTCCCGAACACACACACTCCATACCAATTGTGGTACGGACGTCGTGCTGACCTACGGCTCACGCGTGTGTGGGGGTCCCTTGCTTGCGTCTGGTTTACACCAGAACATCAAGGGTCCAAGCTTTCGCCTAGAGGCCGCGTCTGCGCGTTCCTAGGCGTGGCCTCACACTCCAAGGCCTGGCGGTTCTGGGACCCCAGTCGTCGGCACATTGTCGAGTCTCGGGACGCCCTTATTTTTTAGCGTCTCTCCTTCCGAGACCTGCCCGCTCGTGGCACCCCACAGGTGCATTCCCCTGGGTGTGGGACGATCTCGTGCGCAGGGGGGGATGAGGTGACAACTGTTGACACTGCCCCAGTCACACTTGGCACTACTAGTCCTTCTCACCCACCAGTGTGCATGCCAACGTCGTCTCTGTCGCCTACATTGACTGCGCTGCCTTTCCTGCCTACATCCACCGTTCCTCTCGCATCCCCTCCGATGCAAGAGCCTGCGTCATCGGTTGCACCACCAACGCTGCCCGTGTCCCCAGCATCTCTGTCACCAGCAGAGTCACCGGTGTCGTCTACACCCCCTGCGCAGTCTGCATCACCGGTCAGGTCACCTGTGCCGTCCCCGTCGACCGTCTTCCCAGTCGTCGGACGGGCTTCACCTAGCACGTCACCAGTCCTGTTTGTGGCAGATGAGTGTCCGCCGTCTGTCCTAGCTGCACCATCACCAGAGCCATACCGATGAGGTGAGGGCAGACGTCTCCGCCCTCGTCCTACTCGCGGCGTGTGCAGTAGAGACCCCGGCACAAGGGCCTTGGGCCTCAGCGCACAAGGGCTCACTGAAGTGCACCCTGGCTGCAACACAGGCCTCGCTCTCCTTGCTCACGAGCGCCGACTTGCTACAGACTCCGCAGAGTCCACCGTCACTGTCGACCCCTCGTCTCGGGCCTATGCCTTGGCCGCACGTAGTGGAGGTACTGCGGCTCCTGATCCCAGTGTGATGGGATCAACGCCAGACCCCAGCACACTCCGTCAGGCTTTGGCTGGGCCAGATGCGGCACAATGGCGTGCAGCATGCGAGGCTGATCTGGCGGCTATCAATGAGCATGGGGTCTATGAGCTTGTCGACCTGCCACCCGGACGGAAGGCCGTTCAGGCCAAGTTGGTCTTGCGGAAAAAGCTCAAGCCAGACAACACAGTCGATTGCTACAAAGCAAGACTGACTGCGAAAGGATTCTCTTAGGTGGAAGGGATCGACTTCACTGAAACCTTCGCAACAGTTGGACGCACGACCACAGCTTTACGTCTGCTGTTCTAGGTGGCTTAGAACGACTGGGAACTCCACCAAATGGACGTGAATAACGCGTTCCTACATGGTAAGCTGGAAGAAGAGATCTACATGGTCCAACCCCCAGGGTTCGAGGATGGCACCGGCCGCGTGTACCGGCTACGGAAAGCGTTGTACGGCTTGAAACAGTCGCCTCGCTGTTGGAACAAGGAGATCACCGGCACGCTCCTACGAGTGGGCTATGTCCAGAGCGCGGCGGACCCACCATTTTTTCTCTCTCAGACCACTGCTCCATTTTCAGCCATCCTGGTCTACGTTGACGATCTTCTGATTGCCTCGCCTGACCTGAAGGTTGTTGAAGTAGCCAAGGGCGTGCCACAATCGACATACAAGATGAAAGACCTGGGAGAGGCCACAGTGTTCCTGGGCATGCAGATTGTCCGTGATCGTGCTCGGCGGACGCTTCTGATCCACCATGAGCGATACGCCCTCTCTCTGGGGGAGCGCTTTGCTGAGATGCTCAGCGGCGTGCGTACGNCCGGCACGCTCCTACGAGCGGGCTATGTCCAGAGCGCGGCGGACCCATCACTTTTTCTCTCTCAGACCACTGCTCCATTTTCAGCCATCCTGGTCTACGTTGACGATCTTCTGATTGCCTCGCCTGACCTGAAGGTTGTTGAAGTAGCCAAGGGCGTGCCACAATCGACATACAAGATGAAAGACCTGGGAGAGGCCACAGTGTTCCTGGGCATGCAGATTGTCCGTGATCGTGCTCGGCGGACGCTTCTGATCCACCATGAGCGATACGCCCTCTCTCTGGGGGAGCGCTTTGCTGAGATGCTCGGCGGCGTGTGTACGGCGTCAACCCCGATCACCCCTGAAAGACAAGACGCCTTGAAGGTTGATGATCCAGCAAAGCTGGGGGATTTGGTCGATGTGACCTTGTACTTGCGGGTCATTGGATCGCTCATGTACCTGGGTACGACGACACGTCCGGACATCGCCTTCACAGTTAACCTGCTTGCACAATTCTCACAGGCACCGCGCAGACGGGTGCTTGAGGCTACAGTGTGGTGCGTGCGGTACGTCGTTTCCACTGCCCGCTTAGGACTTCACTATCGAGAGCAGGCATCCGTGGTCCTCAATGGATACACGGACAGTGACTGGGCATGGAGTCCTGTCGGCAAGAGTCGCACCGGCTACATCTTCCTCATTGGAGGAACTGCCGTCTCTTGGCACAGTGGTAAGCAAGGCTGCATCGCTCGCAGCACTATAGAAGTAGAGTACGTGGCACTAGGAGCTGGTGCAACCGAGAGTGTGTGGTTGGTGCGTTTGTTGCGTGAGCTGCGTTAGTCCATGCCTCCCACTGTGCTTCGGTGTGACAACGAGAGTGCAAAGGCCATCACAGAGAACTCTGGCGTGTTCCATGCACGCACGAAGCACATTAACGTCGAGCATCACTACATCCGAGATCTTGTGGATGGAGGTGAGATTCAATTCATGTGGGTCGGCACCGACTCACAGCACGCTGATTTTATCACAAAGGCCGTTAGCCGCACGAAGTTTCTAGCGGCCGCACGTACTGTGGGGTTGCATCCTGCCTGTCCTATGGACTAACCTCTGCCCTCGAGCTGCATTCTTTGCTGTTTGTCATCGTTGTTCTTTTGGTGTTGCTTGCATCAGTGATGCTTTGTGCGCCAATCTGTTCGCCGTGTGGTCATGGGGGAGTGTTGTTGTTGTCCTTACTGTGACCTCTCGGCTCACGTCCATTGCCTTGCAGATCCTTGAGGAGGCAGAGAGTACGGGAGACTGGGGGAGCAGACACGAGTCCGGCAGCTGGCGAGCAGCCTCAGGATACACTCACGTTGATACTGCTCCCCTCTTGGAGAGCTCACATTTGTCCTCAAGACAATACACTGTCGTGCTTGTTTGTCTATGAACTGCAATGCCTTGGTGACCTACTTTAGTCTTGCGTGTGAGTTCGTGTTAGTTTAGACAGACACAGAGTGTGTCAAAACTCAGTTTGCGGGCAGGTTGTGACATGGGGCAGGTTCGCCCATGACATTTTGTTTAGCGAGTGCCGGCGAGCTCTCTCTCGTCGGCCAACGGGTGGACTCGAGTAGCGAGTTCCACCCCGTAGGACCAAAGCCCTTGACCCCCTCCACATTTCTAACACGTTCTCCCTCCATACTCGTCCGTTTTGGACGAGGTCAGTTGCATTCTGACCACAATGTGGTGCTCCACATAGTAGTGTAAGGGAAGAGGGGTTTCTGTTTGGCTGTCCTCCAGACTGCCTATAGAATGAAGGACCTTGGTCCTGCAGCGGTGTTTCTTGGCATGGAGATCATGCGAGACCGCGGACATCGCACTCTACTACTGCATCAGGCCCGATACGCACGTGTTGTGGGGTAGCGCTTCTGCGATCTTCGCGGCGTAGTGCCCAAGGCTTCCACACCTCTTATGCCTGACGGGCAGGATGCCCTGAAGGTTGACAATCCTACACAGCTGGGAGAGACATTGGATGTGACCTTGTACCTCCGTCTCATTGGATCTCTGATGTACTCGGTCAACAGTCACAAGTCGTGCACACACCGGTAAGGGTCTAGCTAGGAGACATAAGGCAAAGTGTCATAATACTTCAATAGCATTTGCAGAGAGAGATGAAAAATGACAGGTCCATGGCATAAGTACCTGCCGCTGCGCACGGCTAGTGTCGCACACAGCAGTGCAAGATCTGTCATAAAACCGGTCCAAAACCACTGTTTTGGCCGGAACTCTGCGTAGACATATCAGAACGCTATGAAGTCTAAAGATAGACGTGCAGAATCAAAAGCCAAACGCTACCACTGGCCACATACATGTATCCAAAATCAAGCGGTGGACACACAATACAAAAACATTCAAATCGTGACAGACAGCTCCTAGCACTGTTGTCGCTAGCGTGGCAACACAAGCCAGCTAGCTAACTCACCAGCATACACAGGTGGTGGTGAGAACAACAAGGGGTTGGCTAGGGACACAAACACAAGTGTCAGAAGCTGCAAAAGGTGAAATATGCAGAGAGAGAAGACAACTGAGGTCTGGCCAACCTAAATAGTGCCACAGACCTAGTGGATGCACACACACACACACGCGGTGCACAACGACGCTTTTTTTCTAGCAGGACAAAATAGTGACAAAAACACAGTTTTGGACACAATTCCCTGCAGACACGTCAGAACGACGAGCCGTTTGATCCAGAACGGCCACGTTGACAAGATCTACATCCTGATAGGCTGCACGCCTATGTGCTGTGACTCAGCGCGAGTCTACAAAATACGAAAGTCTTCTGGGCGCCCGACGCCGTCGGCTGCCAGCCTTCTGCCACCATCGCCAGTCTCAGGGATCTGCACGTGAATGGACATGAGCCGAGGGGTCACCGTAAGCTGTATACGACACACACAACAACACTCCCCCATGACCGGAGGGCGAAGCACGTCCATGCACATGCAGACATTGACGCTGTACAGAGCAGGAAACGCACAGCCGCTGGAAGCAGTAGGCACAGCACATACAGGGTGGCGCATGAGGAATCAACCTGTAACAGGGGTGGGGCAGAGTTCAATGGAACGAGTGGCCGCATGAAACTTCGAACGACCCAGAGCCTTGGTCAGAAAATCAGCGCACTGCCTGTCATTGCTCACGTGGATGACTCGGATCTCACCACGATCAACCAGGTCACACACGAAGTGATGCTCGACATTGATGTGCTTCGTGCGTGCATGGAACACACCTGAGTTCTTGGCGATGGCCTCCACGCTCATGTTGTCACACTGGAGAACCACGAGGGGAATGGACTGACGTAGTTCACGCAACAAACGGACGAGCCAGACACATTCCGCAGCACCGGCGCCTAGGGCAACATACTCTCCCTCAGTAGTACTGCGTGCGATGCAGCCCTGCTTCCCACTTCGCCAGGACACTGCAGTGCCTCCAATGAGGAAGATGTAGCCGGTGCGGCTTTTGCCATCCGCACTCCACGCCCAGTCATTGTCTGTATACCCATCGAGCACAACGGACACCTGCTTGTGAAAGCACAGGCCATAGCGCACACACCGGACTGCAGCCTCCAGTGTTTGCTGGCACGGAGCCTGCGAGAACTGGGCGAGCAGGTTGACTGTGAAGGCAATGTCGGGCCGTGTCGTGGTGGCCAAGTACATGAGTGAGCCGATGACTCGTAGGTACAGGGTCACATCAACTGGCTCCCCCAGGTCCGCTGGGTCATTGACCTTCAGGGCGGCCTGCCCCTCAGGGGTCATGGGCATGGAGGCCATACGGACGGCCGCGAGGAGGTCGGCAAAGCGCTCCCCCACGGTCCCTGCGTAGCGTCCCTGATGGACACGGAGTGTGTGACAAACACGGTCGCGTACAATCTCCATACTAAAAAAGACAGAGGCCTCACCAAGATCCTTCATCTTGTAGGCCAAGGAGAGAACGGCTTTGGCAGCATTCACTACTCCCAGGTCGGGCGAGGTGATCAGAAGATCATCCACATAGACGAGGATGGCAGCGAGCGGTGTTGAGGACTGTGAGATGAACAGGGATGGGTCAGTATCACTCTGAACGTACCCAGCGCGTCTCAACGTGCTGGTGATCTCCTGGTTCCAGCAGCGCGGTGACTGCTTTAGGCCATACAAGGCCTTCAGCAGCCGGTACACGCGACCGGTACCATCCTCAAAGCCAGGTGGCTGGACCATGTAGATCTCCTCCTCAAGATCCTCGTTTAGGAAGGCGTTGTTGACATCCATCTGATGGAGTTCCCAGTCGTGCTGTGCCACCTGGCTCAGCAGCGTGAGTGTGTTCGTCATCCGCCCAACAGGGGCAAAGGTTTCGGTGTAGTCCACACCAAGACCTGAGAGAAGCCCTTTGCTATCAGGCGCGCTTTGTAGCGCTCCAGAGTGCCGTCTGGCTTAAGTTTCTTGCGTAGAACCCACTTGGCCTTGATGGCCTTGCGGTTCTTTGGCAAGTCCACCAGCTCAAAGACGTCGTACTCGTGGATGGCATCAAGCTCAGCCTGGCAGGCAGTGCGCCACTGCTCAGCGTCATGGGCTGACAAGGCCTCAGGCAGACTGGTGGGATCGGGAGCCAGCATTGGTGTACTCTGTGTAGCCAGGGCATATGCTACAGAGGGAGGGTCGGCCGTCACCATGGACTCAGCGGCGTCACGAGCAAGAATGCGCTCATGAGCAAGTAGTGCTGCACCAGTGGAACAGCCAGGGTGAACCTCAACAAGGCCGTGCGCACTCAGGCCAAGGGCCTTTGTGCCCGCATCACCGTTGACGACGCTGCGCGTGGGGCGCAGGCGGAGACGTCCGCCGGGTGCCCGTGTGTAGGGGTCCGACGGGACAGGAGCAGAGGGCGCTAATGACTCACATGCCGGTGTGGTCTGCACGGCAGGTGTGCCACTCGAGGCTGGCGTGGCATCAACAGCTGGGGACAGGCCCACGACAGACGCAGGCGCATCTATGGCCGGAGACGGGGACAGCTCAGCGCCAGACACGGATGCGGACGCAGGGTCAGACTGAGCCTCAGACGCGGAAGCAGACGCAGGGTCAGACTCAGTCTCAGACGCGGAAGAGGACTTGGACGCAGACTCGGACACGGGCGAGAGCGGAGAGTCGGGGGCAGAGGAGCGAGCCACAGACGGAGCGGGGCTAGGGGTGTCGGTAGGCACAACCGCTGGGGAAAGCCCCGGGGGTGCCGGCGACGGAGTGACCGCACTGGACGGGGGCACTGTGCTAACCGGGCCAGGAGCCTCCCCCACACGACGGGGACCGAAACACCCAGGGGCATGAGGAGCACGCAGAGCGTGGATGCGAGAAAGGTTGCGGAAGGCAAGATGCTCGAAGAAGAGAGCATCACGAGACTCCACGATGCGGCGGCGCTCAGGGTCCCAGAACCGCCAGGCCTTTGACCGCGGGGCGACGCCAACGAAGGCGCAGAGGCGGCCCCGTGGATAGAGCTTACTCCGCTGCTCCTCCGGTGTGAACCAGACGCAGGCAAGGGAGCTCCAGACACGGGCCAGGCGCAGGTCCGCGCGAAACCCATACCACAATTTGTAGGTTGTGCGGTGACCTGGGAGGGGACCGTGGGGAATGCGGTTCCACACCCAGGTTATGTATGCCATGCCCTCAAAGGCAAAGGCCTCAGGCATGGCGCTGTCGGCGCGCATGGCGCGGACCGCATCCTCCATGGTGCGATTCCAGCGCTCAGAGACACCGTTCTGCTGGGGGGTGGCGGGAGCAGAGAGGTTGTGGAAGACACCGAGCTCGGTGAAGGTGCGTGCCATGTCACCGAGGTACTCACCGCCACGGTCCGAGCGGAACGTCTGAAGGCGATGGGGAGACTGGCGTTCGGCCATGACCAGCCAAGTGTGGACTGCAATGGCTGCATCGCTCTTCTGACGCAAGCTGTAGACCCAGCGCATACGCGTGAAGTCATCAGTCAACGTCAGGACGTAACGACCGCGGTCCTCCTGNTCGGCGCGCATGGCGCGGACCGCATCCTCCATGGTGCGATTCCAGCGCTCAGAGACACCGTTCTGCTGGGGGGTGGCGGGAGCAGAGAGGTTGTGGAAGACACCGAGCTCGGTGAAGGTGCGTGCCATGTCACCGAGGTACTCACCGCCACGGTCCGAGCGGAACGTCTGAAGGCGATGGGGAGACTGGCGTTCGGCCATGACCAGCCAAGTGTGGACTGCAATGGCTGCATCGCTCTTCTGACGCAAGCTGTAGACCCAGCGCATACGCGTGAAGTCATCAGTCAACGTCAGGACGTAACGACCGCGGTCCTCCTGAAACTTGACAGGGAGCGGACCCATGAGGTCTGAGTGGACAAGCTCGAGGGGTCGACGAGCCCTGGAGACAGACGCAGGATAAGTAGACCGGTGCATTTTTCCCTTAGCACAGGCCAGACAGTCGGTCGTGGGCGGTGCCTCGAAGGACGCGGCATCAAGACCGAGAGCAAGCTGAGTGCGGATCAGCCTATCAACAGCCCCCAGGTGCACGTGACAAAGGCGGCGATGCAGGAGGCGGTGGTGCTTGGGGGACAGAGTACCAGCGTCAAAAACACGGGCAGCACAAGAGGGAGGCAAGAGGGGTGCACTCGAAGAAGACCCATCAATGTGATATAGATCATCGACAACCGTCCCACTGAGGACGGTCTCCTCGGTGTCGCGCACTAAGATGCGGGCATCTGCAGCCGTGTGCGTGACACCAAAGCCCATCTTGGTGCAAGCACGGACAGACAACAGGTTGAGTTCCAGATCAGGGACATAGAGGACGTCGGAGATGTATACGGGACCAGCTGGCCCGGTGAACTGCACAACCCCAACACCCTGGACAGGGACCTCATGGCCAGCTGCAGTGCGAACAGAGCGAACAGCGCCAACGGGATGCAAGAGGACAAAGGCGTCATGACGACACGTCATGTGATGGGTGGCACCAGAGTCCACGACCCATGTGGCATCTGTGACCCGTGTACAAGGGGCAACGTGGCACTCGGCGACGGAACAAGGCGGGGCAGCTGGTCGCTCGGCAGGCGATGCGGCAAGACGAGCAACGGAACGTACATGAGACGCATGCAACCAAGACACGTCATCGGGTCCGTCACGCGCACACGGCTGGGCATGAGGACCACCACAGGCATCATCACGTAACGACATAGACAGTCCACAGGCAGTAGGACCCCTCGACTCAGTCAACTCACTCGCACCTCCCTGAGATGAGCGTAGGGCGAGAAGCTGGTGCAGCTCGGCGATCATCCTGTCGCGTTCGGCGAGCGCCTGGTTGCGAGGATCCGCGGAGGAGCCTGCTGTGGCGGCGGACTCCTCTGGGTCGGCTGCGGTAGTGGCGGCCGAGCGGGCGGTAGCACCGGACGTCTGGCGCATGCGCGCCTCGTGCGCCTGCTGTAGCCCACGGGTGACATTGGTCCAATCCAGTGGGCGTCCTGTCAGGCGGGTGCAGTCGGGATAGCGATGGTCACCACCGTAGTTGAAGCACACGAGCCGGCGTCCCGTCGTGCTGCTAGAGCCGCTGCTGCTGCTCCCGCCGCTGTTGTTGCTCCCGCCGCTGCTGCTGCGGCTGACACTGCCAGTGCTGGTGCCGCTGCTGGTCCCGCCGCTGGAACCACCACCTGATGCTTTGCGGCCCTTCTTCCCCTGAGCTAGAGACGCCGTTGCTGTAGACGACGGGGAGGGAGACGCGGCGGCAACTGTAGCTAAAGCGGTCGTACGACGAGCGCGGTTCGCGGCATCCATGCCTACGACATCCAGAAAGTGGAGGGTGGCCCAGCGGAGAAGGGTCCCGTCGCTCGCCATGTCGCGAAGTAGCGTCTGGTCAAAGTTGCCGAAGAGGCACGCGTAGTCGGGGTGGATGCCGTAGAGGATAATCTGGAGGGCGGAGTATTGCGCGGGGACGTCGTCCCCAAGATCCTCGTACAGCTGGATCGCCCGGCGCCAGTAGTCGGCTAGAGACTCCTGAGCAGTCTGGCAGAGGGAGTTGAAGTCGGCGAGATGCTTGGACGTCAAAGCCAAGGTGGCGCCCTCAAACAGAGTGACGGCCAGTGCCCACGCCGCGCAAGGGTCAGCTCCTGAGCCGGTGAGCGAATCGCCAAGGAACCGACTGAAGTCCTTGGTGAAGTCCGGCGCGGCTTTCATCAGGCCAAAAGCTGCTCGGACTGCCATGTGTGTCTGAGCGGGGTCAGACGCCTGATATGGTGCGAAGTAGTAGGGGAGGACTCCCTCGCTCATGGCCCACATGCGAAAACGTGTCTCCCAGGACTTGAAGTCGTTCCCAGTCCCAAAGACGGGCGGGTCTGACTCAAACCACTTGGGTGGCTTGACCGTCGGTAGGGCAACGGCCGAAGTCACTACGGGGCCAGGCATCGAGGAGGCAATCCCCTTACCCAGGCAGGCCCGCAGAGCCAGTTCCTCAAATCTCAACGGGCGGCGAGATGAGCTCGGGTCAGCGTTGGCGCTAGAGCTTGTGCCCTGGAGGGCTGCATTGGCCTCACGCGCTCTGCGACGCGTCTCCAGGCGGATGAGACGTGCTCGGAGCACCTCTTCCTCGCCCTCATCGTCGAAGTCGGAGAGGTTCTCCGCGACTTCATCAGCATTACCGCCGTGGGCAAGGTGGTCCTCGCTCGGGTCAGTCGACGGATGCTGTTGCTGTTGCTGGGGCAGTAAGCTCCTGACCATATCCTGGAGTTCGGCAACCTGCCTCGTCAAGGTATCGTGGCTCTTCGCCTGTAGGTCCGCCAGCGCGCGCACTTGGCGCGCCAATGTCGTCGGGCTTGGCGGCCGTTGCTGCTGCTGTTGTAGTGGCGGCTGCTGGTGTTGTGGCGGCGACTGCTGGTGCTGTGGCGGCGGCTGCTGCTGTCGCTACTGCTGCTGCTGCTACAGTGGCTGCTGCTGATGTAGTGGTTGCTGCTGCTCCTACTGCTGCTGTTGTTGCTACTGCCGCTGTGGTAATGATGGCGGTGGTCGACGTTGACCGCTTACGACGCTGCCCTCGGCAGCTGCATCAGCGACCATACTGGAGGAGGTTAGCTTCGGCATGGCGACCGGTTTCCTCCCCTGTTTTCCCCTCCGCGGAACTCCTCTGCGGAGCGTCTCCGCAGAATCTCCCCTCCGCGGAAACTCCACCCCGCGGAACTCCTCTGCGGAACGGCTCCGCGGATCCCTTCCGTGGTGAACCTCACCGCGGAAACTCACCGCGGATCACCGCGGATTACCGCGGATGACCGCGGAGCACCGCGGCTTTACCGCGGTTCACAGTCGATGACCGCGGTCACCGCGGTCGAGCTGGTGTAGAATACGGCGGGCTGCTGGGGTTCCGCGGTCGACATGTTCTGCACCCGCCGCGGAGCGATCGTGTTCTGGAATCGGCGGGTGTGCCGCAAACCTGTGACTGCGGAGCTGCAGCAAGAAGCGCCGATGTTTTCCGGAACGGCCGCGGAGGTGCTGCGACGGAGCTGCGCGGATCCGTGGAACACCGCGGATCTGGACTGGCAACGTCACCGCTAGGTGATGGATGAGGAACGCCAAGTGCCTCCGCGGCACTCGACGCGTGTTCCGACGCGGTTGCGCAGTTGCCGCGCCCACCGCGGAGGCTTTGTAACCGCGGAACGACCGCGGAATGACCGCAAACTGACTGCAGAACGACCGCGGATTGACCGCAGATTTATAAAAAGCGGTCGAAGTGGTGGTGGGCCCTCCCAGGACCTCCCGCCGAGACCGTGGGCACTGCTGCTGCTGCTCCTCAAGGCAACGGCTGCGGTTGCTCATGACTTCTTCGGCTGCTACGTCTCTGCTGCGCAGCTATGCGAGCACTGGCTCGCTGCTCTGATACCATGACAGACAGCTCCTAGCACTGCTGTCGCTAGCGTGGCAACACAAGCCAGCTAGCTAACTCACTAGCACACACAGGTGGTGGTGAGAACAACAAGGGGTTGGCTAGGGACACGAACACAAGTGTCAGAAGCTGCAAAAGGTGAAATATGCAGAGAGAGAAGACAACTGAGGTCTGGCCAACCTAAANGAAGTGGTGGTGGGCCCTCCCAGGACCTCCCGCCGAGACCGTGGGCACTACTGCTGCTGCTCCTCAAGGCAACGGCTGCAGTTGCTCACGACTTCTTCGGCTGCTACGTCTCTGCTGCGCAGCTATGCGAGCACTGGCTCGCTGCTCTGATACCATGACAGACAGCTCCTAGCACTGCTGTCGCTAGCGTGGCAACACAAGCCAGCTAGCTAACTCACTAGCACACACAGGTGGTGGTGAGAACAACAAGGGGTTGGCTAGGGACACGAACACAAGTGTCAGAAGCTGCAAAAGGTGAAATATGCAGAGAGACAAGACAACTGAGGTCTGGCCAACCTAAACAGTGCCACGGACCTAGTGGATGCACACACACACACGGCGCACAACGGCGCTATTTTTCTAGCAGGACAAAACAGTGGCAAAAACACAGTTTTGGTCACAATTCCCTGCGGACACGTCAGAACGACGAGACGTTTGAACCAGAACGGCCACGTCGACGAGATCTACATCCTGATAGGCTGCACGCCTACGTGCTGTGACTCAGCGCGAGTTTACAAGATACGGAAGTCTTCTGGGCGCCCGTCGCCGCCGGCTGCCAGCCTTCTTCCACCATCGCCAGTCTGAGGGATCTGCACGTGAATGGACATGGGCCGAGGGGTCACCGTAAGCTATATACGACACACACAACAACAAATCGAGCCCACGGCCAGTCCACCGATTAACTCCTGTGTGCCGCACAAAAACTGCAGGAGGTCCCGGGTAGGTCAGGAGCTATAGAACGGTTGTTAATCAGCTCCAGGATGGTATTCCGCCACCGAATGACGCACCGTTGCCTCCAGGGTCCGCATGAGGGATCTGCACGAGTATGGACACGGCCGAGTGGTCACAGTAAACTATACAGGTCGACAGGAATGTCACAAATCACAACACGATACACAAGGAAGCCAACTTCTGCACGACATACATTGCACCTGAACTGTAGCTTGCCCGGTTGTTAGTGTCACGGACTGTTGCGTTGATTGAACGTTCTGCAAACGCCAAGGAGGACACATAGATGCTAGTTGAACGCGGCTGGATCTGTTCCACCTCGTGCATGCAACCTCTGACAAGTTGAGGTGGTGCCTCTGTTGACTGACGAGGACCAACGCATAACATGAAACTACCCCCTCACAAAAAGACTCCGAACACTCGTACCTATTTGTTTTGTCTTACAATATTATGTAACGCATTACCTTCTGCAATTGAAGCTTCCACTCCGACAACCTTATACAACCGTTTGTTTACAATTATGACATCATAGTTGGTGCAACGGGGGAATATCTTTTTGTTGTGTATGTACATAAGTAAAGAATAATAACGGCTTGTCCATCTCCATGAAAATACAACGGCATGCCTGTATGCTGTTGCTTTTTTTAATGTTATGGGTACGCTGTTAGCAGACGTGGTATTCATGGGTGTTCCATGCTTCAAATTTTGTACGCCTGGTACGCAGTTACTAGTTTTCAACCCATGGTTATGCCAGTTCAGTAGTGCGGGCGGTCTGGGTATCTGAGTGATTTCACCCAAGGCCGTCTGTACCCCCTAAAACACACTTTACCCAAAGCAAGCGCAGGGGGGTGCGTGAAATGCAAGAAATGCGTGGGATGAACCATATGTGTTCACTCGTGCGTACCGACGCGCGGCCACAGCCCTTGTAACCTTCAGTTGGTTTGCCCATCGTTCGTTTCTCGTGCTCCCACAATCGCCCAACTCCGTTTCCGTTTCTTGGAATTTTTCTGTTGGTCTCACCACCAGCCCCCCACCCTTCTGAACCCCCGTTTCTCTCTCCCACTCCATCCTCGTCCTCCTTTCCATCTTCCTCTCCCCCCCCCCCACCCCCTTCCTCATCCTCCTCCCCCTCCCTCTCCTCCTCCTCCTCCTCCTCCTCCTCCTCCTCCTC